>CAUYQV010051703.1:0-12938 GCA_963574575.1 Galagoides demidoff | reverse complement strand
TCTGAGAGTGGGGAATGGCAGTTCCACTTTATAACTGCTATGATGTGCTGCAAAGTATCTCCTGCCCCTGAGAATCTCCCAAGATGCCTAAGGCCCCACCAGGGAAAGGGGCAGAAGAAAAGTGTTCACATTAAGAACACTGGATTGTAGAAGAGGGAAGAGGAAACAGAAGAGGGAAGGAAAGAATGAAGAGACAAGGGAGGGAGAAAGGCAGCAGGTGGTGGGAAGGGAAAGACTTCATCAATCTGGATAGAGTGTGGGAGAGGGAGGTTAAAGAAAAAAAATGAAATCAAGCCACTAAGGTGAGAACGTTTTCTATTTTAAATAATAATTTCCATTTTTGGAGTGGTGTGCCCCCAATATACTTTCAACACAAAATTACTAGCTTTCCAAATTCTCCACTGTCTAGCGCCATCTGCCTGTGAGATGTGTGCGTGTGTGGCTTTGCCTGTCCTCAGAATCAGGACTTTTCTTTACTTATCTGAGCAGGTGCCAACAGTCTGAGACATCGCATAAATTGTTTTTGAGAAACAGTGAGAACTCACACCACACATAGGCAGGGTGGGCTTACCTGATGTGCCTGGCTGGCAGTTGCACTGGTAGCCATTCACCAGGTCAATGCAGCGCCCATCATTCAAGCAAGGGCTGCTATGGCACTCATCAATCTGGTCACTGCAGATGGCACCTATGTACCCGGGATTGCAGATGCAGGTGTAGGAATCAATACCATCCTGGCACTGGCCGTGGTGGCAAGGATCGGGGTCGCAGTTGTTGATATTCTCCTCACACAGCACACCAGTGAAACCTTTGGGAGGTATTTTCCAGTGAGTCTCAAAGAACAAGGCAGACACCCGCTGTGTTCACAGTGCAGCTGCCTCCATTCACTCTGCATACCCCATGTGGCCAGCTAATGCTGCTGGCCTTAAGCAGTAGAAATTGACTTATGGGTACCGATTTAGGAAGCATCATGGAGAGTTATGCTTACAACACAGATTTCCAAATCAAATTTTAGACCTTTGTGACTGATTAAGAATTTCACTGCAGGAATGCTTCAACTGCATCTTCATTTCTTATTTGGCTTCAGCTTATAATAGCACAAAACATTTTTCCTTTATATATTTATCTTTGTACTCTTTCCTCCCAAACCCAACATATAGCTAAATTGTTTCTTACCTTGCTGAGGCAGATAATATTTTTACTTCTCTCAACACCTCCCACTGTACTATGTATATATACTAGTTTTAATAAACACGTATTGAATAAAATGAAGTAATTATGAGCATTTAAAAGTAAAAGAAACTAGAATTCTTGTTTTCCAGGTTTAAATAGACTGACCTCACACCTCTCCCTAAAAGGAACCATTAGGCCTCTCTTCCCTTTTAAACATAAGTTCAAGGTTTTTAATCATTCTCCAACAAAGCTTATCCTCCATAAAAACAACCTGGCCAGGTGAAGACAAAACCTGGAACTTCTCCAAGAAGAGACAACTATTTATAAAAAAAAATGAAGAAAGTTACACAGGTCTTCCTAACTTAGTAGGTCTAATACTAGAGATATGTAGTATTGACTCTCTGTACTGATTTTTATTGACAAAATTTGCTTTTCTGTGATTAGAACGAAATCACACACATAATGCCTACAACCCTTTAATAATCCATTCTCTAAAACATAATAATGTCTTGAATAATACTGATAACTTCGCTGTCAAGAAGTCAGATAATGAAGTTCACTTCTTCTAATATATTCTAGCCCCTCTACAATATCAGTCTGTGTAGAAGCAAATATGTAATAGGTAATATTTGGCTTACTGAAGCCACTCCCAAGTGAGAAGTACCAGTGCAGACCCCACTGTGGAACACGTGTGAGCAGACCCTTTTGACTTAAGCAGCAAAAGTTAGCAAAGAAGTTCCCAGCACTTCCCATTGGTACATGTGTACTAGAGCTCTTGTCATCTCCACACAGGATTCTCAACACTGTTAGGTACCTTTTGTGAAAAAAATCTCTGCTTGTGTTCACATTCAGCCTTTAGATTTCTGGGCCTTTTTTTTTTTTTTTAATAGTTATTTGGCTCAAGAAATACAGAGACAGGCCTCCTGCTAAGAAACTCCAATGAAAAATAGCTTTTAACTGGAATTTTTCCCTTTCCTGAAGGAATAAATCCAGCCAGCTGGAAATCACTGCTGCCAAAATCTGTCCTAGAAAGACATGGACACCAAATGGAAATATCCAGCCAGACCACTGTTGTGGTGGGGAAGGAGGCAGGTGTTGTAAAAGGAAACAGTGTCAGCATCAAAAAATCTGTTGGGCTCACACCTGTAGTCCTAGCATCATGGAGGGGAAGACAGGTAGATCTCCTGAACTTAGGAGTTCAAGACCAGCCCGAGTAAAGCAAGATCCCATCTCTACATATAGAAAAACTAGCCAGGTGTGCTGGCAAGCACTTGCATGTAGTCCCAACTAGTAGGGAGGCTAAGACAAGAAGATCACTTATGCCCAAGAGTTTGAGGTTGTTGTGAGCTATGATACCACAGCACTCTACTCCAAGGTAACTGAGATTCTTATCTCAAAAAAAAAATATCTTTTGGAAGGAGCTCTCTCTAAATACAGAGTAGATCCTGATAGTCCACTGGCCTAGTAAAGCAGCTTGCAGAGAACAAGAACTATCAGCCTATTTTATTCAGCCAATGGTAGCTGCCATCTGAAACAGGATATAGCTGCATCCTCTGAGGATTCAAGACATAGTCTCTGTGGAAAAGCTCTAGAATAGAACTAAACATGTGCATCATTTTCGATGGACCTACAGGGGGATGAAAGTGAAAAGAATCTTCTTACCTGTGGCACACTGGCATTCATAGCCATTAGGGTGATCGATACATTTTGCCCCATTCAGGCATGGAGTACTGGAACAGTCATCAATATCAATCTGGCAAACTGGCCCAGTAAAACCTTAAAAAGGCACAGTGATGACACAAGTCAATGGATTATCCTATGTCTTCCTTTACCATGAGAATGATGGCTAAGGAGGGGTGGATTAGGCAACTGGCAGGGATTACACCAATGGGCCAGCAAGCATAGACCCCAAAAGGTCACTGGATCAAATGGGTAAAGTTCAGGGCACTTGTGGAATGTATCCACATCATAGTACAGATTCCACCTCTAAATAAACCAAGTAGGACAGAAATGTTATAGGCAAAACCCTCAAACAAGTAACTGTAGCTTCACAGGCAATAGGAATCTTCTTCTCTGAAGAACAATGGGAGAGGCCCTAATCTATGGCAGACAGTTTGGCATATATTCAACCATAGCTTGGGGGAAAAAAAGAGGAAAGACAGAAAATCTTGGAAAAAATTGACATATGTTGTCTATTTCTGAACTCATGGGGTGAAATGTCTAAAAATAATAATCTCACAGAGTGCCTTCAAGAATATGACCCATGGGAAAAAATAAAATCCTGAATAGCCTACAACTAAGACTTTTGTGAAGTATGAGTATTTTGAAATATATACACAGACAGAGAGGTCATGGGCCATTCAAGAATAGACTTGGACTTCTGGCCACAAAGGATTTGGAAGATATACTAGCTAAAACAAATTCCCCACTTCTGTACACACACACTCCTATCACCAAGTACTCAGTTTAATGATTTCCTCATGTACAGCCCACACACATTCTCTCCCTCCTCCCTTCTCTGCGGTCAGTTGTCTTTATACTTTAAGAGAAAACAGAGGCAGGGGGTGGGACTTACCAGGTGGACACAGACACTGGAAGCGATTGACTTTATCCACACACTGTCCATTGTTCACACAGGGGTTGCTCTGACATTCATTTATCTCCAATTCACAATGCACACCTTTGAAACCTGAATGAAATGGACCGCACAAGTGACTTAGAAAGAGAGAAAGGCACAGTCCAGCCAAGAAAAGCACACATTTGCAAAGGTGGCTACATATTCTACGAACATGAACACTTCTGCAAAGAGAAACGGGCTCCTACCCTGATGGGAACAAGTTCTTCTGAACATTAGCAGGACTGAGGAAGACTCTGAGACATCCATAAAGACACTGGGAAGTACTTGTCATGTAAACAAACAGTGTTCCACAATTTCTGTGACCAATCCACGATTTAAGGACCATGCCCAGCCCAAAGTGTCCCCCCTCTATGTTCCCAAAGACCACTAAGTTGGAGCCATGGCTGCTCTCAGGGTGCTGGTCAAGGTCAGGAGGCCCTTCCAGGCTAGAGCAGCCAGCATCCTCAATTAGGCAGAGTAGCCAATGTTAGCTGCCATCTGAAACAGGATATGGCTGCATCCTCTGAGGATTCAAGACATGGTCTCTGTGGAAAAGCTCTAGAATAGAAGTAAACATGTGCCTCATTTTCGATAAATGGCAAGTTCCTATATAACTGCAGGTGAAACTTATTTCTATAAATGGAATTATGGGGTATTTGTAATAGATTGGGAGATCAGAAAAGCTTGTTATATAAAAGATCTGTATAGTAAATCATTTCTGAAATTTTCTATTACATGTACCTGGATTTTGACATAATAGGCTTATTTAAGTTGGTCTACATAGCTTTAAGGATTTTAGCACTGCCTTAGTCTTCAAGTAAGGGGTTTGCCTAAGAACAATGACTTCCTATAGCACCCCCAGTCAGCATGAGGAACTGTTAACAGAACTATGGAATTACTATTGTACACCAACTGCTCTGCTGAGAGAAGTACAGTGCAATCCCTCTCTCTACTGGGCCCATATACCTGGCATGCACAGACATGTGAAGCCTCCGATCTTATCCAGGCAGGTGGCATCATTCTGGCAGGGGTCTGAATGGCACTCATTGATGTCCATCTCACAACGAGGCCCTGCATAACCCTTCAGACACTCACAATGGAAGGCACCATCTGTATTCACACATTTTCCTGCATGCTCACAAGGGTTGCTATTGGCTGCAAGACAAAAACACTGATTACTGGGATCAAAGCACTTTGAAAAAGTTTCCACCAATGTGGATTATAAAAGGGGACCTGGCCAGACACAGTGGCTCAGGCCTGTAGTCCTAACACTCTGGGGGGCTGGAGAAAGAGGGACTGTTTGAACTCAGGAGTTCAAGACCAGCCTGAGCAAGAGCAAGACCCCATCTCTACTAAAATCACAAAAATTAGATGGCACTATGGCACACACCAGCAATCCCAGCTACTCAGAAGGCTGAGGCAGGGGGACTACTTGAGCCCAGGAATTTGAGGTTGCTGTGAGCTATGATGACACCACTCTAGTATACACATAGCAACAGAGCTTGACTTTGTATTAAAAAAAAAAAAAAAAAAAAAAAAAGAGGTTCTGATGTTTATAACATCAGAGCCAGGTCTTTAACAATCTTTTCTTCCTTAATTTAAAAAAAACACTAACGTAATCTCAACTCTTGTACATTTTTGCTATTTCAGTTTCTCCCCAAACTGACACGGAGGTAGGGCTTCTACTAAGAGTCAAGTATAGCCATCTCATACACTTCATTCCTGGAGTGGAGTACACGCTACCGTGACACTGGAAGGGTTAGTCATAAACAGTAAGCATGGAATAGGAGAAACCTGATGTTTTGTGTGACACACTTTAAAGAGTAAAATATGCTCAGTTTCAACACTTGCTAAGCAAAGTACTCACCCATGGCACACTCATCTACATCTTCCGTGCAGTCAGCCCCTTTGTATCCTTGAGGGCAAGTGCAAATATACTGCCCATTCAGGGGGTTGGTATCACACAGTGCCCCCTTGTGGCAAGGATTGCTGATGCATGCATCATCCAGATGGCACAGGAGACCTGTCACAGGGTAGAGCGGAGAAGAGCTAAGAGAAAATGTCCCTTACTTGGGGAAAAGCTTTCTCTTTCACCAGGGAGGGAAAACAATCCAACATGGAGATGTAGAAGCAACTTCCCCTTTGCCTGATCCTACCTTGGGGACATGCTGCAGCCATCAGCAAAGCAACTAGCTACTCCAGACCACCCCAGGGTTTTGACACTGAGCCCTCATCTAGACCACTTGTCCAGGGCAGAGACATCTACAGCCCAGAAAATAAGAAGAAGAAGATGTGAAAATGAAGTTAGACACTAAAAGTGCACCAGATTTAACAAATAAAAATAGAATCAGCCCAGCTACATTTGAACTTCAGATTAATTTTTAGTATAAGTATGTCTCAAACAGTCCACACATCCTGTATTTTGTCTAGCATCTTACTTTCCCCAAATTCTGTTACCTTATGATCATGGGACCACCAACATTTCACTTGCCTTAGAAGAAAAAAGCAACTGAATGTCATTAGTCTCTTCTAGGGCAGCATTTTTAATAGCAGCAACATTCCTGGCTCAGGTGCCCCTAGGTCTCTAAAGATATTTACTAGGCTTCCTGTTTTGTGTAGTTCACATGGGAACTGGATTTTCCAGTCCGCAATTAACTTAAAAACAGGTAACTGAGGCTTCTTCCACAAAGCTGGAGGTGGGGGTTTTGGAAGGGCACAGTATAAAGACATTTCAAAACTTCTGGATGGAAGTTCTTTCAACTAAACTGTTCTTCCATTTCATTCTTCCCTACACTGCTCTCCTACTCTTAGAACTAGCAACTGTTAAATTGAGAAGCTAAAGCAATATTAACTTTACAGACTGTAAAAATCTTTTCTTAAATTGTCATATGCCAAAGTGGGACGTGATCCCACCAAAGGAGTTTTCATATATCTGGTTAAGCTTTCATATATATGTCTGGACAGACAAGCCAGCACGCAAAACCAACTGCTGCTAGTATGCGTCAGACACTGAGAAGTGAAAGGCATGTCCATGCTTCTTTTCTGCCAACTCCTTTTGAGTAAATATATTGTTTTTTCTTAAAATAAAGTCTGTGAATCCGTTTATCAGTCATAATACCATAGGTGGTTTTCAGTTTAAGATCTTAAGGACTTCAGCAGATGCTCCAAAGTCATGGTTACTAACTTTCCTTTTTTGGAATGAAAAACTAAAACACATAGAGTTGAGAGGAGAGCTACAGTTGTAAGGAAGAAGACTGACTGCACAGCACTATGGCCAGTAGACTACATTTCCAGAAGCACAGCCCTGAGTGGTATGTTCCTGCAGATGGTAATTCATAAAACACAGCTATCAGGATGACAAAGAAGGCACAAGTCCTGTCCCTCCCCTGTTCTTCAGCTCTGTCCTTCTGCTGGTCTTACCTGCTTTCCCCTCTGGGCACATGCAAGAGAAGGAGGCCACACGATCAATGCAGGTGGAGCCGGGAGTGCAGGAGGCGAAGGCACAGTCGTCGATGTTCTCGCTGCAGTCCTCTCCACTCCAGCCGTTCACACACACACAGCCATAGCCTCCATTGCGGTTGGTACAGGTGCCCCCATTCTGACAGGCGTTGGGTTGCAACAGGCATTCATCCACATCCTCTGTGCAGAACTGTCCTTTGGGGGGTGGGGGGGGAAGGACCTTTGATTATGGCCCTTGAGTCTCAAAAGATTAGTACCATACCAGTCCCTGTACACGATTCACCTTTAAGAGCTCATAGGAGAGCAGGCACTAACATTAATTTAAGGCCCTGGAGCCTTCCAAATGATTTTCAGAGCAGGTCATTTCAGGAAGAACTCTGTGCTCAGAAGTTGCTGCCCCTAGAAACTATGACAAGTGATCAAAGAGAAGGTAAGATCGGTAGGCCCTTGACTCAGTTAAATCCCTGGGGCAATGAAGACACCAGCAAAAAGAATAAGGAGAGCGGAATCTATGAAATGGGTACAGAAAAAATGAGAAGGAACCTACGCATCAAAACGCGAAGGGCAACTGTCTCGACTGCAATGTCAATGTCCTGCTTAGAACATGGTTCTATAAGATGTCACCCCTGGGAAACACTTGGAAAAGGGTCTGTGGTTTCTCTCTAAATTAACTCTTAGGAAACTACAATTATCTCAAATTAAAAAGCATAATCTTCAACAAAGTTAGGGTGAGCAAGAAGAGCGACATTAAGGACGAGGAAAAGCCCTGGGGAGGTGTGGATGTGAAAGGCAAGGCCCAGAGGGAGACTACAACACACAGATCTCAGCCTGAGGCCCAGCAGATTTGTACAATAAGACATCAAGAGCCCACCCAATATAAAAAGATATGGAATAATGATTCTCTGTGCAAAAAAGAGATCAGAAAAGGATGCTGACAGCTCTGAGGGGAGGCCACTGCCCTTCACAAAGAACAAGATGAAGTCTCCAACTTACAACCGAGAAATGTGTGATCAACAAAAGCAGTTAGGTACCAGGCCACGTGAACTATAAAATAAATGAATGAATTGGCCCTGCATGGGGTCTTTTAAACCAGTTCAGAGAGCTATCAAAGGGAATTAAAATTTAGATCATCTAAACTTGTCATGTTTAGAATCTCTCTGACACTTAAGAAAGGTCAAGGTGTCCTTCATTTTTGCTTTGTAAATGAAACTCAACAAATAATTTTAAAAAGGCATTCTGATAAAGAGCCTTCTTAATGAAAATGTTTATACTTAGAAATTTCCAAGGTTATCCCTAGTCCCCAGAATGTCTAACAATTCAACTGGCTCATGTATTTGTTGAAGGCCTACACTATGCTCAGCTGTGTAGCCATCACTGCTGGCAGAGGCTGGTTGTGTCTGACCTAAGCAAACTGACCATCTCTTCTTTACTTCTATCTAACACGTACCTCCATTACTAAAAAAAAGCATCACTTCACTGCAATTATTTGTTGGCACCTTCATCTTCAATGACATGGCTGTAAGCAGCCTGAGTTTAGGGATACATACATACATATATATTTAGTATTCCAAGCAAAAAGCCCACTACCTATGATGGCAGAACAGGTATGTGTATGTGGAAGTCTCTGGAGCTTTGTACTCAGCATCCCCTTTCCATATTCCTCTCCTCACTCTATCGACACAATTCCTGAAGGAACTACCCTGTCTTTACATCATCACATCCTTCTGGCCAGATCTGACTGGTCCAAGGCCAGCATCTGATCCAAGCTACATCACTGTGTCTCTTTCCCAAATTATTGGACTAAGGATAGTCCTTTTAGTCACACAGACCAAAAGAATGAGAAGGCTGTTCTGCAGAGAAAGTGTTAAGAGTGAATTAGAAGATAAAATCGTAGAGGCATTCAAGTTCTTGGCTCCAGTTGTTCCTGAAGCCCAACCCCTCCTGAGTTCATTCAGTGGCATAGTCATTCTGAGAGATGTCTCTTGGAAAAAGTGGTCCTAATTTGAGATGAGGGATGCAACCCAAAGCATTAACCAATACAAACTGAGTGAGTAAGAAAGTGAGTGAATAAGATAAGGAATGAATGAGTGAATGACTAAGGCAGTGAGTGTGAGAGGGAAGGAAGGCATGAAGGGATGAGTGAAAGAGGGAGCGAATGAGTGAATGATCAGGGTGAGAGGGTACTCGATGGCAATCCTCTCCACCAGGGCCAATAATGCCATTTATTATAGAAAATGTTGCTCCCTTACACTGCTAGCAGAAACACCACTTCAAAGTAATGACAGCTGTGTTACTGGGAGCAGGTAGGATTGAGAAATGAAAACATGACCAAGAAGTAGAAAAGCTGGTGTAACCTGGAAAACTGCTGAGTCTTGCCTATGACATCAATGCTACTCACCAACCAATTTAGATGTATTAAGGATCTGTGATAATTCTGAGAAATGTAAGTCATGTGTGTCTAAAAATATTTTGTATGCGTTTCTTTTTCTTCTTAAGAAATGAGATCCTGCTCTGTCCCCCAGACTGTACTGCACTAGCACCATCATAGCTCATTACAGCCTCAAACTCCTGTGCTCAAGCAGTCCTCCTGCCTCAGCCTCCTAAGTAGCTGAGATTGTAGGAATGTACCATAAAGCCCAGCTATTTCTTTTTTGGGTCAGGGGTCCTAGAGATGGAGTCTCCCTGTGTTGCCCAGGTTAGTCTTGAGCCCTTTGCCTGAAGGGATCCTCCTGCATTGGTGAGCTCCCAAAGTGCTAGAAAAACAGGAGTGAGCCACTACGTCCAGCCCTATATTTCTTTTTTTTTTTTTGAGACGGAGCCTCAAGCTATCCCCCTGGGTACAGTGCCATGGCATCACAGCTCATAGCAACCTCCAACTCCTGGGCTCAAGTCTCCTGCCTCCGCCTCCCAAGTAGCTGGGACCACAGGCGCCCGCCACAACGCCCGGCCATTTTTTGGTTGCAGGGCCCGGGCTGGGGATTCGAACCCGCCACCTTAGGTGTATGTGGCTGGCACCTTAACCGATTGAGCCACAGGCGCCGAGCCTAGAATTTAGTTTTTAAAAAGTGCAATTTACAGGGGTGGTTCCTGTAGTTCGGTGAGTAGGGCGCCAGCCCCATATACTGAGGGTGGTAGGTTCAAACCCAGCCCCAGCCAAACTGCAACAAAAAAATAGCTGGGCATTGTGACAGATACCTGTAGTCTCAGCTACTTGGTAGGCTGAGGCAAGAGAATAGTCTAAGCCCAAGAGCTGGAAGTTGCTGTGAGCTGCGTGCGATGTCACAGGTCTCTACTGAGGGCAACAAAGTGAAACTCTGTCTCTAAAAAAAAAAAGAAAAGAAAAAACATCTCCATTCTAGCTAGGAGACTGTCTCACTCCCAGCGCCTCCCTCAAGAACTGGTGGCTGCTTCTATAAGCCTGGTGTTTGGTCTCCTACAAGTCCTCCTTTTTTTCATTTAAGATATTCTTATACGGGGTAAGAGAGAAACCTGCAATTGTCTGTTTCGTTTGTTGTTCTTATTGAGTATCTCTCCTTCCAGCTAAGTAAAAGAACAAGAAGCACAGAATAATTAACAAAGTTACTCCAACAGAACCGGTCAGTGAGGGCCCTCACAAAAGAAAAAGGAGTAGCCACACTATAACAGTGTTTAGAACTTCAATTCTTGTGACAGAGTATACTCTTAAGGGTGAGAGGACTGGGAATCTTTTCCATAAATGATGATGTGTTGCTCCCGCCAGGCAAAAGGGGAGGTATATCTCCTCCCTGCCAAACAATATCCAAGCTGAAGTCTGGAGGAGCAGCAAGGAAGCCTTAGGGATACAGGTTCAACAAATGAAATTCGCTCACCTTTGCTGATGTCAATGCAATTATTTCCAGGAACAAGAAGTTTGCTGATAGGGATTTACCTCACATGTCAACCACCTCAAAAGCTGGCTGCTTTTGTTCATGATCTGGTTAGAGCCCAGAGGGTATGTGCTGAGTTCACCTGGACCTAGAGAATGGCGAGTTCCCTGAAGGGTGGAACCCTGTGTCGATCCTTCCTCTCTGAACAGAAGCTCTAACTGCCCTTGGGAAAAGGGACATTGACTACTCCAAACTGCTTCCTGCTGAAACTGGATGATGGCATAGGGGGACAGTTAGAGGTTCCCCAGAGGAGATCAATCCAGGTTTCTTAGTCAATGAAAATCTGGGTTGGTAATTTGGAGTAAAATTCTAGGGTAAGCTGGGCATTGTAGCAGGCTCCTGTAGTCCCAGCTACTCACCTAAGCCCAGGAGTTGGAGGTTGCTGTGAGCTGTGACGCCATAGCACTCTACTGAGGGCAATAAAGTGAGATTCTGTCTCTAAAAAAAAAAAATTGCTAGGGTATTTTTTTCTTGAAATTTACTCAGGCCCAGGAGATTGGAGTTCCCTGTCTGGGCTGAGATGAGGAAATCTTGTATTAATAGAAGGGATCAAAGTACTGGCAAAGTCTCCTGCTCATGTGGAGGTTTGATTCAGGGGCAGGCAGCCACCACTTCTCTTGCTGTTCTGTAATGATATGAGCGAAACTTTGACCCCAGTGTAGCACATTACAGGGTTAGCATATTATCAGGTTCCCATTCAGACATATCAGGTTTATAGAAAATAGGTTATTTAGGGGAGGTTCCTGTGGCTTCGTGGGTAGGGTGCAAGCAACAACAACAAAAAAATAGCTGTGGGTTGTGGCAGGTGCCTGTAGTCCCAGCTACTCAGGAGGCTGAGGCAAGAGAATTGCCTAAGCCCAGGAGTTGGAGGTTGCTGTGAACTGTGATGCCATAGCACTCTACTGAGGGCAATAAAGTGAGACTTGTCTCAAAAAAAAAAAAAATAGGTTATTTAAATCCCCATGCTTGTGATTCTTGCCAGTGGGCTCTGGGTTTGGCCTGACTAATAGTTTCTCTGCTGTAAAGGTATTCAGTTCTTATCAAATCGAAAATGGCATTCATTTGCTCAGCAAACCCCTAGGGCATACACATGAGAGTTTACATTCTCTTTGTTTCTTTTGATTACCAAATGAAAAATGGTCATTGTGATTTCTATTCCTCTGCCAACACTCCTTTCTCACATGGCCTAGCTTTCTACAATTATGGCATTTAGTAGTTTTAACTGTGAGACTATTCACCCAGTCTTCCAACTATTTAATCTGGGTTGCCATAATAGTTATTAAGTTGTCTCACAATTTGACAGATAAACAAACACAGATCACCAAGACTAACAAAATGACTCCACATGCATACTGCTGTTTGCCAGAGGTCCACTTACTCTGAGTGATGTTGCTTTTGTTTTCTATGGACGAGGAATTATCCTTTGTTCCCCATAAACTCCCTCTTGTTGTTTTGGTGAAGGTTTCACTTACTCTGAGTGTAGTTCCCGCTTTTCAGCCCATGACCTGGTCCAGATCCTGCTGACTACACCATTTGTCAGTGCCCACCGTGGGACCCTGTCACTGCATGAATAAAAATAGCTGGGACAGGCTTGGTGCCTATGGCTCAATCGGCTAAGGTGCCAGCCATGTACACCTAATGTGGCGGGTTCGAATCCCCAGTCCGGGCCCACCAAACAACAATGATGGCTGCAACCAAAAAATGGCCAGGCGTTGTGGCGGGCGCCTGTGGTCCCAGCTACTTGGGAGGTGGAGGCAGGAGACTCGCTTGAGCCCAGGAGTTGGAGG
>CAUYQV010051702.1:0-14636 GCA_963574575.1 Galagoides demidoff | reverse complement strand
ACAGGCTCCCGCCACAACGCCTGGCCATTTTTTGGTTGCAGCCATCATTGTTGTTTGGCGGGCCCGGGCTGGGGATTCGAACCCGCCACCTTAGGTGTATGTGGCTGGCGCCTTAGCCGATTGAGCCACAGGCGCCGAGCCTGAAAGTGGGTTCTTAAAAAGTGGAATTAGTTTTATTTTGTAGCCTTTGCTTCTAAAAGAGGGGCTACTGTCCATGTTAAGTTGCATGGCTCTCCACTGTGTGCTGGTCTCTAGGACCAGTCTAGTTTGTTACCAGGATGCTGTGGCCAACAGGGTTTTATATCTGCATGTTCATCTGGGAGGAACTGTAGCCTGGACTCAGGGCCCCATGGCTGCAGAGTCTTGGCTCCATAGAAGATGCTCAGGGTCTGGAAGCTGGCAGACCTTGGACCAGTGTGTCATGGGCCCCACCACAGCAACTGCAGAGTGTGTGGGTCTGGATCATCAGGGCCTGGATTGTAGACCCTGGTTACTAATGAACAAGTGGGAGATGGGGAGATGTTTGCTGATAAAATCTGTGGTCAAGGCTGTCTAGACTACCAGAGGGGAACCTCATATGGACTGTGACTATGTCTGATAGGAGAGCTTTTCCTGCCACCAAGGAGTCTGTCTCTGGCCGTCTGGGAGTCGAGTGCTGATGGGTTGGCTGGGAATTGTTCCATTGTCATTGGGGCCGTGATCCTACCATGGATCCATGAGCTGTGAGCTGGGCTTGGACCCAGGGGTTCCTGATTCACAGCCAGACTCCACACTAAAGTGCTCATGCCATAGCAATATGACACCACCTAGAACTTTCTTGGGCCACGGGTGCTCCTTCAGGTTTGACCCACAGGAGCAGCTCTCATATGTACCTGGAAATCAACGCTATTCCATTGTCCACACTGTGGTCGGTGTACCTCCCTTTTCGTGCGGGTCTCTTGGAGGAATGACCTGGGAACAGTGGGGTGTGGATGTTGCTAGCTTTATGGCTCCAGAGGCTGGGGACAAGTCTATAGTAGGTGACATTAGCTCTGTAGGCATTGAGGGATAGAGAGAATCAGGTGGTGCCAGCCACAAGGGTTAGTGTTGGACGTCACACTCCCATCCTAGTTTCTCTGTAAATAGAGATGATTTAATGTGGACGGTAAGATATCAATCATGTAATACTTAAACCATTTTAACCATTTGTAAGTGCACAATTCAGTGGCATTAAATGCATTTACGGCATTGTATACCCATCACCACTGTCCATACCCAAACCCTTCTCATTCCAAAAAGAAATTCCATATTCATGAAACAGCATCCTACTGCCTCTCCCAGCCCCTGGCACCACCATCCTACTTCCTGTTTCTATGAATTTGACAACTCTGTGAGTCTTGTGTGAGTGGAACCATGCAGTATTTGTGCTTTTGTGACTAGCTTATTTCATGGAGCGTAATGTCCTACATCCATGTGGAAGCAGGTGTCAGCATTTCCTTCCTTTCCTAGGCTGAGTAATATTCCATTGTGTGGCTGGACCACATTTTGTTTACCCTTCATCAGCTGACAGACCTTGAACTGCTCTGCTCCCTGGGGATGTGGTTCCCTGAGAATGGAGCCTCAAGAATGGGTGAAGTAAAGGGCAAGTCTGGATTGGTATCTCCAGGCCAGAGGCCAAGGCAGGACTGTTTCAAGTTTAGTCAGGGCTGTCTCCAGTCAGATTAGGGACCCTCAGGTGGAGCTGGGGCCCTGGAGCTGGCAGGAGGCAGCTGGGTGTCTAGAGATGATCAGTGTGTATTGTGGGGTTCCCACAGATGTCCCTGTGTGCACAGGCTGAGCAGTACATTGCTGCTACCCTTGCTGGTCCTTGGCCTTGGTCCCTGCCAAAAGAGAACTTAGAGCTAGAAGCTATGGAGGAGAACTTTCTTGGCTCAGAGTAACCCAAGGGAGATTTTGGGGGAAATAAATGCAGCAGCAAAACTCTAAGCATCTTTCTAGATCCAAAGCAGAGTCAAAGTCAGTAGTCTTTAGGGTTCTGCTTAGAGCTACTCTTATCCGCCACTTCCCCCAAATTTTTGAAAAGTTAAATCAGGCTTGGTGCCTGTATTTCAGTGGTTAGGGTGCCGGCTGCATACACCAGGGCTGGCAGGTTTGAACCCAGCCCTGGCCTGCTAAACAACAATGACAACTACAAAAAAAAAAAGCTAGGCATTGTGGTGGGTGTCTGTAGTCCCAGCTACTTGGGAGGCTGAGGCAAGAGAATTGCTTAAGCCCAGGAGTTTAAGGTTGCTTTGAGCTGTGATTATGCCATGGCACTCTACACATTGAGATTCTGTCTCAAAAAAAAAAAAAAAAAGTCAAATCAATAGGCCAGGTGCAGTGGCTGGTGTCTGTAATCCTAGCACAGCACTCTGGGAGGCCAAGGCAGGTGGATTGTTTGAGCTCAGAAGTTCGAGACCAGCCTGAGCAAGAGCAAGACCCTGTTTCTTTTCTTTTTTTTTTTTTTTTGAGACGGAGCCTCAAGCTATCCCCCTGGGTAGAGTGCCATGGCAACACAACTCATAGCAACCTCCAACTCCTGAGCTCAAGCGAGTCTCCTGCCTCCGCCTCCCAAGTAGCTGGGACCACAGTCACCCGCCACAACGCCCAGCCATTTTTTGGTTGCAACCATCATTGTTGTTTGGCGGGCCCGGGCTGGGGATTCGAACCCGCCACCTTAGGTGTACGTGGCTGGCGCCTTAGCCGATTGAGCCACAGGCGCCGAGCCAAGACCCTGTTTCTATTAGAAAAAATGAGGTAAGAGGATTGCTTGAGCCCAAAAGTTTGAGATTGCTGTGAGCTATGATGCCATGGCACTCTACCAAGGGCAGAAAGTGAGACTATGTCTCAAACAAAAACAACTAGATGGGCATTGTGGTAGATACTTATAGTCCCAGCTACTCAGGCGGCTGAGGCAAGAGGATTTCTTGAGCCCAAGAGACTGAGGTTGGTATGAGCTATGATGATGCTACGGGTGCTCTACCCAGGGTAACAAACTGAAACTTTGTCTCTAAAAAAAAAGTGAAGTCAATAAATATAAAAATAATCCTAAATTATATCTCACCATTTAAGATACTGTGTAACTACTTGAGGGGAAGGGCAAATTTATATATGCTATTGCTTTTATGTAACCTATTCTTTTTGGGGGTTTTTTTGTTTTTTTTTTTTTTTGGCTTTGACTAGTTTTTATTTTATTTTTTAAATTTTTATTGTTTTTTTTTATTTTTTTGAGACAGATTCTCGTTTTGTCATCCACAGTAGAGTGCAGTGGCATCACAACTCACAGCAACCTCAAACTCTTGGGCTTAAGTGATTCTTTTGACTCAGTCTCCGAAATAGGTACTACAGGCACCTACCATAGCGCCTGGCTATTTTTATTTTTATTTTATTTATTATTGGTTTTTTTAGACAGAGCCTCAAGCTGTCCCCCTGGGTAGAGTGCTGTGGCATCACAGCTCACAGCAACCTCCATCTCCTGGGCTAAAGCAAGTCTCCTGCCTCTGCCTCCCAAGTAGCTGGGACCACAGGCACCCACCACAACGCCCGGCTATTTTTTGGTTGCAGCCGTCATTGTTGTTTGGTGGCCCGGGCTGGATTTGAACCCGCCACTTTAGGTGTATGTGGCTGGCGCCTTAGCCACTTGAACCACAGGCGCCAAGCCACCTGGCTATTTTTAGAGATGAGGTCTTGCTCTGGCTCAGGCAATCCATCCACTTCAGCCTCCCAGAGTGCTAGGATTAAAGACATGAGCCACCATGCCTGGCCTTATTTTTTATTATGTTATTTTATTATGTTTTATGATAAAGTCTCACTCTGGTGCCATGGCATCATAGTTCATAGCAACCTCAAACTTTGAGGCTCAAGAGATCTTTTTGCTTCAGCCTCCTGAGTAGCTGGAACTACAGGTGCCTACCACAATGACTGACTGGGTTTTCTATTTTTAGTAGAGATGGGGTCTCACTCTTGCTTAGCTGGTTTTCCACTCCTGAGCTCAAGCAGTCCATCCGCCTCAGCCTCCCAAGGTGTTAGGATTATAGGCATAAGCCACCACACCCAGCTTGACTGGTTTTTAAATTGTAAAAGTAATATATGAAATTTAAAAATTAAAGTATAGGCTCGGCGCCTGTGGCTCAAGTGGCTAAGGCGCCAGCCACATACACCTAAGGTGGCGAGTTGGAATCCAGCGCAGGCCCGCCAAACAACAATGATGGCTGCAACCGAAAAAAAATAGCCAGGCATTGTGGTGGATGCCTGTGGGCCCAGCAACTTGGAAGGCGGAGGCAGGAGACTTGCTTGAGCCCAGGAGTTGGAGGTTGCTGTGAGCTGTGATGCCACAGCACTCTACCCAGGGGGACAGCTTGAGGCTCTGTCAAAAAAAAAAAAAAAAAAAACCCAAACAAACAGAGTTACTGGAGATGGCTTCCCTTCCTCCTGTCTCTCCACCTTCAGTTCACTCTCTGGGCAAGCTAACTCATGCAGACTGTACTGCATTCAGCATAAATAGACTTGAAATATCACATTGGGGCAAAAGAAAACATGTGGAACAAAAAAAAGAAAGAGTTTTTTTAATTCCAGAGAGTCGAAATGTGGCTTTTAATTGGATCGTTAAGCCCAGAGATAAAGGCCTGTTAGCAGCTTTCAAACATCACTGACATAACACTTTGCGATTGTTCTGCTTGGGCACCTTGCCTCAACATGGCTTTATTAATAAATTTAGTTTTCTGGCAGGAGATAAATTCCTTCAGAAAGTTCCTCCTTTCTAAATAATTGCAAAATTTAACTAAAGTGCCCTGATAAAATTTGATTTAAAACCAGGAAGAACATTATAGGGTGGGGAACCTGAGCGGCCTTGGGGTCCATATGTGGCCTTCCATATCCTTGAGTACAGCCTTTTGACTGAATGTAAATTTTATGGAACAAATACTTTTTATAAAGGGATTTGTTGTTAAGTTTGGATTTGGTTGAGGTGTCACAGTTGGGAATCCAGAGGACCACGTGTGGCCTTGAGGCCACAGGCTCCCCACTCCTTGCTCTGTAGGACCCAGCCAGGAGTTATCTCCAGTGATCAAATCTCCCAAGTTAGTCCCTCTTTTCTGCAGGCTCCCACAGTAACTCATAGGATTTTTTATACGTTTTTAAGTTCAGTATTATTTCTTACCTGTGTTGCTGCCTTCTTAAGAGCAGAGACTTTATTTTCGTTTTTCTTTTGTAGCACTAGCCATGTCCCTGTGCACAAAGGAGACCTGAAGGATGCCTGCAAAATGCATTGCCTTAAATTGCACACCCACAGCCATCTTGTACCTCCTCATATTCCAGGACTTCTGTTACACAACGTCTTTCATTAACTAAAATGATTCATAGAGTTGCAATGAGTATTTAAGGAGAGTACAGATTAATTACCTAACAGAGCAAGATGTCATGATGCTTTCCCAATGATTCATTACAGACAAAGCCATCAGAATAAATAAAATAACTGAATTCCATTCTTTGCAGTGTTATGTGTTGACTATATATATATATATATATATATATATATATATATATAGGATGATCCCATAACAATAAAGCATATGTTATTTGATTTCCTGTCATAAAATTAGGGGAATTGATATGTGTAAAATTGTTCAACGTACGTTCAACACAAGTAGTTCAAACTAATAAATAAATATATTTGACAGCAAATATTATTTGATGTTGTATTATGACTATGAAAGATGCTTTGAGCTTCAAGTTAAAAAAGCTCAAAAAAAGTCAAAAAAAGACAGATAGGTTATTTATAGGCATCAGACTCTCGGGCAACAATCTTCTATATATTGATTCACCTTATTTATGAGGATTAAATCCAAGACTAAATGATAAAAGATCTTACAGGAGCAAGCCTTATATTCATAATAAAGTGGAAGATACAATAGTCAAAATGATGACAATGCTGATTCTTATTTTCTTTTAAGTTTTTTTTTTTTGAGACGGAGTCTCACTATGTCTCCCTCAGTAAGAGTTCTATGGCATCACAGCTCACAGCAACCTCAAGCTCTTGGCTCAAGCGATTCTCTTGCCTCAGCCTCCCAAGTAGCTGGGACTACAGGCACCCACCACAACACCCGCCTATTTTTTTGTTTCAGTTGTCATTGTTGTTTAGCTGACCAGGGCTGGGTTCGAACCTGCCAGTCTGGGTGTATGTGGCTGGTGCCGTAACCATTGTGCTACGGGCACCGAGCCAACAATGCTGATTCTTATTTGCAAAAAGATGTTTCTCCCCTATTCAGAATGAAAATGCAAATTTTGCATACAGCACAGAATTTCATTTGTTTTCTCTGAATCTAGACTTACCTTTTAATTTTTTAAAAAATGTCAACAGAATAGTCATCTTATATTCTACCTTAATCTACAAATAGATTGAGATGGCATACAAGGAAGCTATATGAAAAACCAGTAAGTAGAGAAATTGAGGCAGAAAAAAATACTGGATGGGGGGAGGGAGGGTGATTGGTGGGGTCACCTCTATGGTTTATTTTACAAGGGTACAAGTGAATCTTTCTAAAAGCAGAGTATGAACATTTTAACTCAGTAACTAGGAAAATGACATGAAGGTTATGTTGACCATTTTGATGAGAGTATTTCAAAATGTATATGAAAACAGCACACTGTACCCCATGATTGCATTAATGTACACAGTTATGCTATAAGAAATTTTAAAAAAAGAAAGAAAAAAATACTGTAAAAAAGTAAAAAAAATAAGAATGAAGTTATGATGAACTGGATAGTTGCCAGAAAGCCAGTACAAAGGGCAGAGGACATTAAAATAGATAAGTTTTAGTTAAAGAATTTATTGATAAATTAAATGTATATAATTCGGTATATATTTAATGCAATTTATTGCAGTTGAAGTAAACATAATGTTTTATTAATTATACTATAATTACAGGCATGTTAAGGAAATAAAAAGCATCTCCCTAAATTAGAAATAGTTACTTTTTTTGGTTCTGCTATTATTTTTTTTCAAAGAACAAGCTTGTGAGAACATCTCCTGCCATTTGGGAATATTTCTAGGAGTAAAATTTCTGGGTCTAAGGATATACACATATTCAGCTTTAGTAAAAAATGACTTCAAAACAAGTTATGTCAATTTCCAATCCCACCAGGACCATATGAGAGTTTTTGTCTTGTCTACATCATTAGCACACATGGTAGGTGTTACGCTATTTTTCATTTTTGTCTTTCTAGTGAGTGTTTAGTGATATTGTGCTTTCAATTTTTATTTTGTTTTAGAGAGATAATTCTTGTAGTAATATGTGTTGGGTGGGAGGGAGAACATTAACAGAAACAGCTTAACTGGAAACTTTAATACTTTAGGGTCATAGCTGGATAACCCTATGGTTGAACGGTTGAAAGCCTGAGTAACTTGAATGATGACAATGCCATTTTTAAAGATGAGGACACAGCCAGAGAAAAGCCTTTTGAGGAGAAGATGATGAATGCATTTGAATTTGAGATATAATTATTACTTTATATGGGGTTACCATGGTTTCGGACTTCTCAGAAGTTTGCCATTTTCAGATCATTAAAAACCAGGTTTTTTTTTTTTTTTTTTTAAGGGCAAGTTTTATCTATTAACTAAAATGTTGTAATAATGAATCAAAGTATGCTTTGGAAGAGGTACCAGAAAACATTAAAAGGATTTAAAAAAAAAATTCTTGCTAAAAGGCTGTGACTCTATGCTATTACACAATTTTTTTTTGTGGAATGCTTTTGCTCTCTCAATGGTGAATGCCTGCAAAAATATTATATAACTTTTGTGTGAAACTAAAATCACAAAGATGAGAAAATGGGTGAATTATTTGATAACACAGTTAGATGGAAATGTTCTTAGAAAATTGTCTATTATAGGAATACATATGTAGGCAAAGTTCCTAATATGCTCAAAGTGCTTTAAGAGATTATATTTTAATTGATAGAAAATTCCATAGATTAAAAAGGTATTAAAGTTTGATTATTCTTGAAAATGTCACTAATCCATCCATTTTAAGAGAAATAAATTTTACTCTATTGACATATTGGCACCAAATGTAAAAACTGAATGTTGTATCTTTTTCTCTGCCAATATTTATTCCTACATACATGCCTCTTTGGGTGTGTTTCATTAACTAGAGTAATCTACCTATGATAAAGATCTATATTCTGAAGCATGACTAGTTATCAGCTGTTTGACAATAGACATTTTGTTCTAGGTTTTGCAGGGCTACATAAGTAAATTTTGAAATAACCTGTGGTCCTCATAGTTGCAAATTTAACCGGAAATTTAATTTTCTTTCTTTTTTTTTTTTTAATTGAATGGTAACTATGTACATTAATGCACCGGAAATTTAATTTTCAAGTAAGAGGGAGTTTGTCTTTCTTCTCTTGCTCATCTTTTGAATTACTACTAATTATTCTAGGTTGAATTTCTCGTGGGTGGAGGGAGGTGCTAACAAATTCCTCCCATATCTTTAGGGATTATTACACTGAAGCTTTACTTCTTATGTCACAAATCAGTATGTGCGTGTGTGGAGGGCATGGTTTGTAGGAATTTTACTCCATGTAGCTGAGACTTGTGAGGTCATCTGAAAAAGTGAATTGTTTGATATCCAGGTCCATTTATGTATCTTTTAGAAGAATTTGGTCAATGATAACTATTGAGTGTATTATTATTTTGATATAAGAAAAGCTAATAGGGAATTATAGTTATTATTTAAGGTAGATAATTTCTTTTTAGATTTTTATGCCCATAAAACCAGCCATTCAGAACAAGGGACAATGTGCTCATCTGGTGACAAAGTGTGACCAAGATGGTTGTAATGTTCCTCTCATCTTGAGTTTTCACAGGTTTCTTCCTGAATCTAGGCACCTGACCTCTTTTCTTAGATAATTTGTTTATTTATTTACTTAGTTTTAATTTTTTTGATTACAGATGGGTGTCTCACCCTGTCATACAGGCTGGAGTGCAGGTGTGTGATCATGGCTTACTGCAGCCTCAAACTTCAAATGATCCTTCTGCCTTAGCCTCCCATAGCTGGGACTACAGGGGTGTCACCAACATGGTTAATTTATTTTAGAAAACTTATAATTGTAAATTCTTTCTCTGCTTCTTTGACATGTAAACTTTGTACTACTAGGGTGAGGTGTCCCCGTCTCCCATTCTTTGTAGGAGGATAGGAGATTAGCTTCCAAAGTAACAAACACTGGGGACTTATCAGACTGACTGTCCTTGTCCTTAAAGTTCATCAATATTTTTCCACTAGTTCATTTCAGTGCCAAAAAACTCTTCTGATTTTTGTTTCAGGAGCGTTGAATTTCATCTCTCACCCACATCACATTAGTCTTGAATAAAGTCTTCCTTGTTTGCTTTATTTCATACAGTTCAATCTTTGTCAATAGTAGCCAGTAATTTTTAAATAAAAGTGCTTTTAATCACTGTTTGAATTACCCTATAAACTTTATTCTAAAGGAGGGTGTTTAGAATTTTGAGTATATTTTATTTTACTAATTTATTACTATATTTACTATATTTTATTTTATTAAATATTTATTTATTTTATTTTTTAAAACTATATTGTTTACTTTTATTATATATACTAGTGAACAGTGGTCAATAAATAGTTTTATATTCCTTAAAAAAAATCAGTATTATATAACTCTCCATCTCCTGATAAGACAAAGTTTTGTGTTTTTATTTTTGAGACAGAAACTCACTTTGTTGCCCTAGGTAGAGTGCCCATGTTGTCATAGCTCATAGCAATCACAAACTCTTGGGCTTAAGCAATTCTATTGCTTCAGCCTTCCAAGTAGCTGGGACCACCAGTGCCTGCCACAATACCTGGCTATTTTTCTTTTTAATTTTTTTAAAGTTTCTCTATACATATACATGTGTGTATTTGGTTTCCACTTTTTATCTTCACAAAATTAAAAAAGGCTTAAAGTTGAAAAACAATAACAATGTTTAAGATAAGGACTAGAAACAAAAACCTCATAAAGAACAAATGAAGATAAATACATTCAGAAAAGAAATCAGATGATTGCTGCAACGAAATATTAAGCAATAATAATGCAAAAAAAGTAGCATTCACATTGTCAAATAAGAGTGCATCTATCATAGAATGCTTTGACTCTGAGGTTCAGTATGGAGTCATCAGGTAACTTATTTTTTTTCCAAAGTCTCAAAAAATAGACAACTAATATTTATAAATAAAATAAAAGATAATTTCAAAAAACAGATCATGCCAAATCTTATAGACAATAGAAAAAGAAGAAATACTTCAAAATCATTCTACTTAATCTGGATACACCTGATATTAAAATTGGAAAAAATATATTATAATAAAGGGAAATCACAAACATATTTCACTTATGAATTTTGAGTATATTTTATTACTTTTTCTAAGAACTTAAAAATCTAAAACAGTAGAAGACGTAATATTGTTAAACATCAAGTGGAAAATATTAACCACTGTGTGTCTCAGATATCTTAAAATGTTAATTTTCCTTTTCTTCAGTGTTATAACTCAGGCCCAAGAAGATTTTGAAAATGCTAAGTAAACTTTAATCAAAAAAATGTTGAAATCAACATGTTATTCATAATAGCTAAGTTATGATACACCTAGGTCACAGGAAACTACTGATGACATACTGTGTCTCTTAAATAATAAGACAGGAGGCTGAGGCAAGAGGAACTCTTGAGTCGAAGAATTTGAGGTTGCTGTGGGTCATGACACCATGGCACTCCACCCAGGGTGACAGAGTGAGACTCTGTCTCAAAAAAAAAAAAAAATGCTAATAAAAAAAGAAGAGAACTGTGAAGTGAATTCATGTCTGATTGAACTGAAGCATAAGATACTTTTGATGTATTTAGTTGGTTATTGGGAAGGAACAAATTTTGTAATTGTCTAAAAGATGTAATTTTCCTGATTCTATTTGTGCAAAGATAAAAATAAAGGAGTAAAACTCTGGGAAAAAAATAAGACAAGGATCAGGTTGTGTAATCAGCACCAAATGTAGATTGGATTGTGGTTGTCTTTGGTTGGCTTATTACAGATGATTTTTATTTTTTTGTTATATTTTTCTGTAATTTATATTTCAAAAGCCACTTACTTTATTAAAAAGTAAATATTATTTTAAAATATTACCTTAAAACAATTTTAATTACTGTCTTGAAATTCTAAAAGGAAAGTATCAAAGAATTTTGCTTTTCAGGATAGTAGGCTGAGAAAAAATGAACAATGCATTATAATTAGAAGTTTAAAAAAATCCCTCAGAATAAATGCTTTTCCAACCTGCTAATTAGTGTTTCTATACATTAATATTCACAAACTTTAATACTTTTTACAATTACCTACCTTTAAAATTTATATTATGGGATTTTAAGAATTTTTCTAGTTTTTTTACATAAGAAATTTTTGGATTTTATAAGACGAGTCAGGCTCCAATATGTAGGAAAAAACACTTTTTCAGTGATTCCAAATGAACAATGTTCATCATTCTGCAGATTTTTATTGTCCTATTTGTTTCTTTAATAGCGCAATTATACTTCACAAGCTGAAGCATCATATTTTCCAAGGTGCGGAAGGGAGAGAAGGTCCCTTAGCTTTTCTTGTATTTTAAGCTTGGCTTAAGCATTGTCCCGTAAGGTGATTAAATGTAATTTCTGGTCACACACAGAACAGGTTATGAACCTCCTCTGCAGTTCCCATGCTTTATGTCCGTGCCGTTCTCTTCAGTGTCTGGGTTTACACATTTTCTGATCACTTAAGCTTTATAGGCTCCTTTATCTCTTCAGCCTTTTTCAGTGAGGCAGATTAGCTTGTTCTGGATTTAAAAGTGTCTTTCAGCCTGGAATGGGACCGTCTCATTGCTTGTAGGCGTGGGCCTTGTGAAAGAGAGTGAACTAATTAACACAAATAGGATACTTAATCTTCATTTGTGGAAGATACGAGTGTTCTACTTCTTTGATTTACATAATGAAAAGTTAAATACATTTCTGCACAATTGAATTTCTATAAATTTTCTATTTTTAACTTGTGAAAATAAGTTTTTATAAGTTAACTATTAAAAATGATAAATAAGAAATATAATTCAATGTTTGTTTGAAGTCTACTGTGGAATAATAATATTTGCCATACTTATATATTATTTTCTCTTCCATTTTGTAATAGTAATTACTAAAATATTGTAAGATGGCCATGTCCAGTTTTTTAAAAATCATGCAAATTTACAAGATGGAAAATGTTATGTTTTAATTATATACACCTGTTTTTAATTATATACACCCGAAATTTTCTTAAGACATATAAAGTTAATTTATACCTAAACAAGTAAAGACTAGTAAACAAGGGTAGTAATTAAACTTGTATTTGATGAAAGACTGTAATCTTTCTTATGCAGCCACTGTATTCAATTTCATTAGCTCTTCCTAAAGGCGATCCTAGACATTTCAAAAACTTCTGAGTTTTGAAATTTTTTATGTGTTCATTTTTTATTGTTTGATGATGTGATTCTTTTTTGCTAAATTGTTGATATATTTTTTTTGTCCCAGGTAACATTCCTGAGGTTATTAGGATTATAAAACAACCACTTATTAGACTTATTCAAGTTAGACTTAAGTGTTTGAAACCAACAACCATTTGCTGATTGCCTAATAAGCACACATTGCTGTCTCATTTCTATGAATCAGGGGACTATGATGTTTGATGGGTGCCAAAGAAATAGAATTTATAATCCCCTATATTTGAGAAATACACTTCCATCTCAAAAGAACTGTTTCTCCCTAATAAACTGAAATGGCATATGAAGGGATAACTTAAGTCTAGCAAGAGAGGAGGGAAAAGCGTTTTCTAAAGTAGTATTCTGCTTTATTACTTGTATCACTTAATGTCCTGAAAGGAAACAAAGGGGGAAGGGAGTGGTTGCTGGATATAGGTGAAGGAGAGGAGGGCCAGCAGGGAACTGTGAATTTAGGCAGAAGAATGTAGCTATGCTGTCTTGACCCCCAGGGAGGGGGCCAAGGGAATAAATGCACATCTCTCTTTCCTTCCATTCTCTGGTGCCTCTCTTTGGCAAACCCAAGCAGAATACAGAGGGGAAGCCATGGAAGTCAGCCTCCTGGGCACAGGACCAGGCAGAGAATGGTTGGAAACATATCTAGATATGGATGGCAATAAAGGACATTCACATAACATTTGGCATTTGACCATAAATTTTGAAATAGTTCATATGTAATGTGGCTCTTTAATGTTTCCATGAAGTAAATAGGGGTGATCTTGCTAAGATTGACACATTTAAAATGGAAATGGGTTAACATTAAATTTTCAAAAACATTATTGGAATTATTTTAAGAGTAACATCCCAAAGACAACTAAAATTGTGTTTTTTACATATCCAATAGACTAGTACATGTTTCATTAGTGGTCTTCAGTTTTCATGAATCGTTATGAATTTTAGCTTAAGAGCTAGAACATCTTGAGGGTAGACACATAGCAAAATTCTCAGATTCAGAGGGGCAGGGTCAAAGATTAAGTAAGATATGTTATGCCAATACTAGCAAAGAAGAGGTGTCATAGGTGTCTATGGTATACCACCCTCCTATAACTTATATTCCCAAGGTTAATGCATAGTAACCTTGCTTACCATGTCTTTATCATTATGCAGTGTGGTGTAGAAAAATTATTTTGTTTTGGCTCATGCATAGGTGGTGACAGTCTTACATTGCCCATAGTAAAATATGAGAAAACAAAGGAGGAAAACTTAGGCTGGAGAAATGAATCAAAGGAGGAAATCTTAGGTTGTAGAAATGTTGGAGAGAACTGTAATAATACAATTACTTTTAAAATGTTTTGTTAATTATTGAATATATTCCTTCCATATGTAATTTAATTTTAGAACTTCAAATTAAATGTTACTTAGTAACCATTAATTTGTACCAGTAAATGAATCTTTTATTTAACTTTTATGTTCTCAATATAAATAAGTAATAATTTGATTACTAAAATATTCATAAAATGAATTATTAGCCAAGCAACACTTAAAGCAAGATTCAGGAGTAAATAACTAGCAACTATTGAATTACCTTAGTATTTTTCTGAATACGTTGATTTATCTGAGTAAAACAACATTGCACACCCATTCACATATTCCAGGGAACTGCACAGACATGCTATACATTGAAATATAAATGTTAATTTTTTCATCTATAGAAGGTAGCTGGGGAAATGCTTTAATGTGCTTTTTGAAAGTATTGAAAACATAATTTTATGTTTCAGAGTTAATTATAATTTTGTTTTCTTTTTGCCTTGCATCCAAGAGGAATGGTTTCCTCATGGGAAACTTTCTCCTCAAAGATTCTATTAGGTTTTTTCTTTACTTTCCCTTGAATGCAACCAATTTTTTTTCCCACTGAAGTCAATTTTGAACATTGTATTTTTCTAACTTCTTGTTTTGATTTTATTTTTTATTTTATGTTTTTTTTTTGAGACAGCCTCAAGCTTTTCCCCTGGGTAGAGTGCTGTGGCACCACAGCTCACAGCAACCTCCAACTTCTGGGCTCAAGCGAGTCTCCTGTCTCAGCCTCCCAAGTAGCTGGGACCACAGGT
>CAUYQV010051701.1:0-18530 GCA_963574575.1 Galagoides demidoff | reverse complement strand
CCAGAGTGTAGTGGAACATGGGTTGAAAATCGCTGCTCTAGAGCAAACGGTTTTGAGGCCCTTTAAAGGTTCATGACACGTGGGACTTGGTGGAAGGATTGTCGACACTTCGTAAGAGAGCCGCGACAGAGATCACATCAGGAAAGTCGGAAGGATTACGCCACTGAAGATTCTATTACTGCTACAGAAAAAGCAGTGAAAGCCATCAAGCCCACGACAATAACCTCTGGCTGGAGAAAACGGGGTCCAGCTGCCGTGCATGAAGGGAGAGGGGGAAGGGCTTCAAGATACAGACCTTGGAGAAAGTCAAGGGCTAACAGACCACAGCAGAGGTATTAATGGAGGCGAGCTGATGGAGGTGAGAGCTGCCAAACCGGCACAAGAGGAGAAGATGGAACAGCAGCAGAAAACAAAGTGACCTCAGACAATCTGGCAGAAGGGTCCCAGTCACTCAAGGCTGCCTCCTTTTCTGACGTGGACCCTTCTATGGCATACCCTAGAATGACCCTACATACCTTCTGTGATAGTGGCACTAAAACTAAACCAAATGGTGGCAGAAGTACTGTTAACACACAGAAACATTTTCAGGGAGGTTAAGCAAACATTCAGACAGAAATCATAAGGTATTTCTGTAAAGTCACACCAGGAGGACAAAGAGGACCTCTGTAACAGTTCACTCCCACTAAATATTCTCTTCTGTTTTTCTTAGTAACATTTTTTTCCAACTTTATTCAAATACAGTATATGGTACTTGTGACATACAAAATACATGCTAATTGACTACTGATGTTATAATTAAGGCTTCCGGTCAGCAGTAGGCTATTAATAGTTAACTTCGGGGAGAATCAAAGCACACGCATGCTTTCAACTGCACAGGAGGGTTAGTGCTCCACCCCTCACGTATTGGAGGGTGAACTGTAAATTCCAGTTGCTTTATTACCATCTTCAGAAGGTTTGAGCGATGTCCCATTTTGCAATGCCACAATTAGAAGAAAATTTTTCCGCTAGAAATGAATTAATAACTGCGGTTCTGAATATGCAGCATGCACTAATCCTGGTTTTTAAAATCCCTAATGGGCTTTGTACCAACGCAATTTGGCAAAGTGAGTAAAACCCTCACATAATAAAGGCAATTAGAGATGCAGAACAAATTCTTTCTAAATGCCCTGCATGCAATTCGGACACTTTAGTTTCTTCTTCAGAAATGGGAAACTAGTGAAGAGGAGAAATGAAACAAATCAGAAGAATAAGGCAAAATCAACCTCTGTCAATTACAAAGGGCTTATGGGGCTTGAGAGTTGTGAGAATTCCTTCTAGTTATTTTGACCTTCCAAAAATCTCCCAAGAAACTGGCCAACTTACAATTAGCAACTAACTCCATTCAGAAATAGCCTAACTTCAGCCAGTTTGCCAAAGGAGCAAGAAAACCAACAGAAGAACATTTTATGGAAAATGTTAAGATTTCTGACGTGGCTGCACCAACCTCTTTTCATAACTACCAGCCATCATTTCAAAGATGTACACATTTATCAACAGTACATGAAGAATATACTTGGTTTATATCACAGTACATGCCCACACTTCAAACGGAACCCCATCTTTATAGAAAATACTTAATTTTGAGCTATATCTATAAATAGTTAACTGAAATTCAACAACAAACGAAAGGAAAGAACAGAATGGAAGAAATAGGATTTGGAATCAAGGAGTATAAGAAGTTAGGGTATCAGGCTCACACGCTCCACCACCCAACTCCACATAAGCATAAGAAAACAGAGCTGATAAAAACCGACCCCGAGTCTAAGAGCCAGCCATTGTGTACAGGCAAAGTTGGGTCCAGAACCAAATCTTCAGTTGCCAGCCAAGTGTTTTTTCCATCACAAAATCAGGTCTGTTTGCCCATAAGCAGCTCCAAGCACCCCTCCATGTGCTGAGTTACGACATGAACCATTCCCAAACTACCAAGGATGCCGTGGGAACTCGGTGGAGCGTTCTCCTCATGGTACTTACTCTTAGGATACTGTGCCAGTGGACTTGTACAAGAATAAAGAAGTAACTGCAAACTCCCTTGTTCTACTGGCTCCCAGTTTATGGATAATTCTGGGCAGCTTAGATTTCATTTGGAGCACTGGCCATTGGTGTGGGGTTTTATTCTAAAGCCCTGTCCCTCAAAGTGGATAAAAGTAGCTGAATTTCATTATCTCTTCCACTTACTCTTAGGTACCTTTCAATAACACTTTTAAACTTATGTCTTTATTGACATGTTATAATTGTACCTGTTTATGGGGTACAATGTGATATTTCAATACATTTATACAATGTGGTTTGATGAAAATCAAGCTAATTAACGTATCACCTCATTTACTTTTATGGTTAGAAATTTACTCAGTTATTTTGAAATATATAACACAGTATTACTGGTGAGTCACACTGCTTTGGGACAGCTCTCAAAACCTATTCTTCCTGTCTGAAACTTTGTATTCTCTGAATAATTTTCCATTGCCTTCCCCCACCCCAGGCCCCCACCCAGCAGAGCTCTGGTAACCAGCATTCTATTGAGTTCAACCTTATTGGAATCCACATACACACACGTTATTTTTCTGGCTTGTTTCACTTAACACTGTCCTCCAAATTCAACCCTGTAGTCACAGCTGACATGATTTTCCCGGTTTTTCAGGTTGAATCGCTGCTGGGTATACACGCAGCACGTTTTCTGTACCCAGCCACCGACTGATGGGCACTCGGGCGTTTGCATTCTGTAATGATTAGTGATTCTGGGCATCTTCTCACATCCTGATTGGCAATTTATACACCGTCTATAGAGAAATGACTAATCAGGTCTTTTCCAATTTCCTAAACGTGTCTTCTTACTCCTGAGTTGCTCGAATCCCTTACATACAATTTTTTTCTGGATGTTAATCCCCTATCAGATACTTCTTTTCAAAGCTTTTAAATTTGTTAAGATTTGCTTCAAGGCCTAACCTGTGATCCATCCTGCAGAATCTTCCACGTATACTTAAGAATGTTACGTGTGCCTGTTACGTCCGTTTGGCCTGAAGTTTAATTCAACTCTAGTTTAAGATGACTTGTCCGTTGTTGAAAGGACATGTTTAAGTCCTGAACCATCAGAGTCTTGCAGTCTCTCTCTCTTCAGTTACACACACATTTACGATCGTTACATTTTCTTACTGACTTCACCGCTTTGTATAGTTTCGACTTAAAATCTATTTCACCTAAGTATAGTCACCCTGCTCTAGTAGAGCATCCACCCTCCATGGAACGAACATCTTTGCCCCCCCCCTCCACACTCGCTCTGTCTGTACCTCAACTAGTAAGATGAGCCTCCAGCAGCATTAGGCTGGATCCTGTTCTTCATTCCATTCTGTCATGGGAAAACAGTCTATTAATTCAAGGTGAAGACCTGCCCCTACTTTTCATAATTTGCCTTCTGAGTGTTTTGAGGACCCTTCTTCCTTTCCTGACGTCTTCCTTTGTGGTTGAACGGTTTTCTGCGGTAGGGTGCTTTGAATCCTTCTCTATGTTTCATGCAACCACCATAGGTTTTTGCTTTGTAATTATGATAAAGTTTATTTAAAATATGTATGAGCTGATATACCTAAACGGTATGAGCTAAAATATTACCTGAGCTGATAAAAATCTAATCACATACAAAAACTCTACACTGTTTCACTTAGTTTTTATTAAATCAGAGCCGTGTACATTAATGCGATTATGGGATACAATGTACTAGTTTTATACATAATTTGTCTTTTTTTTTTTCCAGTTTTTGGCTGGGGCTGGGTTTGAACCTGCCACTGGCATATGGAGCCAGCACCCCGCTCCTCTGAGCCACAGGTGCTGCCCCAGTTTTATATACAATTTGAAATACTTTCATCAAGTATGTATTCTAGTGTACTGCCTTTAGTATCTACCCATCAAATATTCTATCCTTAGTAGATTCAACATGTACCCTTGTAAAATGCACCGAAGGTGTGGCACCACCAATTACCTTGCCTCCACCCATCCCCCCTTCCCCTCCCTCTCCTCTTTCCCCTTCATCTTGGGCTATAGTTGGGTTATAGCTTTCACTTATAGTCTTCATTTAGAAAGATTCACAGGTACCCTTGTAAGATAAACCATAGGCTTGATCCCACCAATCACCCCCGCCCTCCACTTATCCGCACTCCTCCCCTCCCCTCTCTCTCCCCTTTCCCTATATTCTTGGGCTATAATTGGGTTTAAGCTATAAAGTAAGCTATAAACTAGTTTCATAGTAAGGTTGAGTATACTGGACACTTTTTCTTCCATTCTTGAGATACTTTGCTAAGAAGAATATTTTCCAGCTCCATCCATGTAAACATGAAGGAGGTAAATTTTAAGATCCACAATTGTCTATGGCTTACTACCTAATCAAAGAATACTACATGAAATTTAAGTGTATTTATGTGTATAAATAACTTTATGGAAATTTCTGTACATAGATTAGTGCCTAAGATATATTCTTGATTTGAAATAAAATCAGTAGGTATAAAATATAGTTTGGGAAAGAAGCCCTGGAACCAATGTGAGATTCAAACAGTGATTCTTGCTCTACTAGTGATTGAATCTGTGATCTTTAACAAAGGTCTTAAGCTTTCAGAGCTTCAGTTTCATCAACAGTAAATAGAACAAAACAAAATCAACTCTGATTATTTTATTAGACTAGCCTAAGGCTCAAATGAAGTCAAGATGCTGAATGTAAAGGAACTTTGAAAACTTTGTCTTAGACTCAATTTATACATTTCAATTGTTCCCATGACTTGGGAAGTTCAAATTTAAGCTCCAAAACAATCTTCAAGAGGGGCAAAGTTGTATGACTCATACTTCCTGGTTCCGAAGCTTGCAACAAAGTTATAGTAATGAACACAGTGTGGTGCTATCACAAGGATAGACATATAGATCAGTCAAATAGTATGGAGAGTCCAGAAAAGATACCCTTACATTCATGGCTGATTTTCGGCAAAGGTTTCTAGACTTTTCACTAGAGGAAGAAAGTATTTTCAACAAGTGGTGAAAAGTTACCATACGATACAGCAATTCCATTCTTAGGTATATACTCAAAAAGAATATAAACTATGTCCATACAAAATCTTTTAAACAGATGTTCACAGTAGCACTCATCAGAATATCCAAAAAGTAAAAACAACCAATATGTCTATCAACAGATTAATGTGTAAACAAAATGTTCTGTCTCCATACAGTGGGAAATGATTCAGCAATAAAAATGAATGAAGTATTGATTACATGTTATAACACGAATGAGCTGTAAAAAAACAAAAATCATGCTAAATGAAAGAAGCTAGTCACAGAAGACCATATTTTAGATGAATTCTGTGACATGTCCAAAATAAGAAAATCTACAAAATTAAATTAATGCTGTCGGGGACTGGGAAATGGGGAAGGAGAAGGGTGAAGGAAATGAGGTTGAGAGGTGACTAGAAAAGGGTAAAAGTCTTCTTTCAGAGATGAAAAATGTTCTAAAATTGATTTTGGTGATGGTTACATAAGTATCATATTTTTCAGCATATAATGCATACATTTTTTGCCCAAATTTTTGAGAGAAAAATAAAGATGCACATTATACATGACTAGTACTAATTCTATATCTATAAATGGTTTTAATGCTTTCATTTGTGCTTATGCATTATAAGTGTAACACTAGAAAGTAATAAAGATATCTGTATGCACAATAATACCCTGGAATATTGTGATTCAGCCCCTTGAATGCTATCCCCCTTCCTAAGAAGGCATCATAGCTGCAGGAGCCGTTAGCCCTCCAGGCTGATCATTCTGGACACCACCACCACTGCAATTTTGGAAGTGGGTGTGCCACCAAACTTCTCATGATGGTTAGGGTTGGGATCTCAGAGAAAAGAGGGTAGAAGTGGTCACACAGTAACGTATGAGGCATGGAGTCCTGTGGAGAAGCTGGGAGCCAACCCAAGTTGTAGATCAGAGTGGTAAGGATGACCTGAGTGTCCGACTTCCCTGAAATTTCCTTTCAGGCCACTCTCAGGGCCAGGGGTCCCAGAATGTGGCCAGCTACATGAGAGATGAGGTAGCCTAGAACGGCAGGGATCTACCACCAGGAACCTGTTTCAGGATTACTGGTTCTGGGCCCTCAAACTAGCTTCCCAGGAAATAAGTCCACCAGGATTCTTAGCAAAGTAGCTGTGGCCACATTCCCACCCAGGGATGTTGGTGGACAGGAAATGAGAGGATCTGGGGATGAGGATGGGCCTAGAGGGGACAGTTAGCAGAGGCTGGACTCTCAGATTACCTGGACCACTCTCACTTGCCACCTGGGCTCATTCCCAGCATCTCCACAGTGACTAGCTCCATTCCTCCCACTTCTTGTGAGAGAAGGAGCCTCCTTTAAAAAATTGAAAGATTATTTTTCCTGAAAGTTTAGGTCAAAAACATGGGTGATTATTATACATGGGAGCACATTATACCCAACAAAACTCAGTATACACCAAAACCCACTGAATTGTGTATATGTTAAATTGTTAAACTGTATGGTATATGCGTTATATTTCAATAAAGCTATTTCCATAAATACAGTACTATACATTAATAACTAGATCTTGATTCTCATATAAAAAGTGCTTTCCTAAAATGAGACTTTGCATGTAACTTTTTTTCCTTTGACATCTTCAATTTAAATTTTTGGAGAAAAGTGGTAAAAAAGAAATAGCAGCAGGTCAGTTATTCAGAGAAGTGAATAAAAAGAAAAATAGCAAGAATTTGAACATAAACATAATGCTTTATGGTGTATAAAGTACTCGCACAAATGGTCCTGCAGCCAACAAAATAACACATCAGAATTAGTTGCCTGACATTAAATATGATGGTAACATCCTAGAGATAGGAAGGTTGATGAAATCTCAAGACAGACTCTAAAATTCATATAGAATTTTCAAGAAACTCAGAAAGATAAATGGGTAGGCCTCTTGTAAGAGAAACTGCTAGCCTCTATTAGGAATGGGCCATGATCCATATTATCCTTGATCGAGTGACACCTCTCCCACCTGTAGTGGGGCAGGAAAGCAGCAGATCCAGTCCAGTGCTAGCCCCACAGCTGCAGAGTAATAATTCTAGGGCTCAGCTTGGGTGAAGAATCTCATAACCTCACATGTAGGTAACTGGACTATCCCTCAATGTTCACTTTTCCCCACCTCAACGGCTGACCCTGTAATTACACCAGTTGATATGTCTGTCTTCCACTACTTCAGGAGACAATGGTAATCATTTCAAAGAACAAAGAAGGAAATCGGCATTGGATTTGAAAGATAGTTTAAGATTTTGAAGAAGAAAATTTTGAACCTAGAATTTTATATCCAATTATACTATCATTTATGTGCGATAAAAAGTGAATATATTGGTAAGCATTTAAGCTCTCAGAGAAAATACCATCTAAAAATGTTCTTTGGAACAATCTTTTGGAGGGGTTGAGTTAGTGAAAAATGAACGAGTGGCATGAGTAAGCAAATTAGATATAAAAAGTACATGAGAGTGAAGAAAGGTCATTGGTGTTTGAAGTAGGCCACAATGAAGAAGTACATCCGTAATATGTGGATCAAAAATTCCAGGTAGTATCAACAGACGATGGGAGAAACCAAGCGAGTTGAGAGCGTGCTAAAGAAATAACTTTGTCTGAGATGGGAAGTAGAGGAATATGTTTTAATAAGCTATTGATATGGCAAGGGAAAAGATTACCGTGAATCTTGATGAGTAAGAGGTAACTGCAAGAATATAAAAACAGAATATGTACCACTCAGCTTAGTAGACAAAAGGAATTTATCAAAAGTTGAGGAAAAGAACCAAAAGGAAGCATGGCTAGCAACAACACATACGGCTACAAAATGGGGGACTGAAAAAAGCCTTGGTGGAACATAATTACTGCCAATGTAAATATCAATCAGAAAAGACTCACTGTGAGGGCAAATAAAAAGCTAACAGTCTTTCCCACAAGGGATAAGTATAAAACAGAGGAATATAGACACCTTGGAAATAATGGACTGTCAGGCAAATATGAACTAAATGAAAGTAGGGGTAGATGTTTTTAAACCCCACAAAATAGAACTTGAGGTTAAAAACATCACCATGATAAAGAAGGAAATAAAATTTCAGGAAGAAAATAAAACAAGTTATTACAGATATTACGAACACGCACGCCTACAACCACCTCCTTGAACACTGTGAAGGTGCAGCTGACAAACCAGGATGCCCTATGTCTGTGTTACGTTTCTTCCTCTAGCTGGTGAATTTTCTTGTTCTTTGATTCTTTCCTTTTATCCTGGGCTTTTGTGTACATTATCTACATTTATTTTTCTTTCATTGCTTGGTTTTTAGCAGTAGTTTAGAAGGTTTTAAAACAGAGGGCATAAAAAAGGAATTGAGATTCAAATAGTGTAAAGTGAAAGGTTTATGACTGAAGGTATTATAAACCAGAGGCCAAAATGAAGTAGAGTATTTGCTGTAACTTTCACTGAATGATGCTTCTCTTTGGTAATGTCTCCCAAGTAATGGAAGAGAAACACACATTTCCTACTGTTCTAAGCTTCCAAGGCAACCTGTGATCTAGAGCAGTAAAACATCAAAAACACAGATGATTTTTTTAGCCATAGAAAAACGTGCACACAAATATTTTATTCCCTTAAAAACTGGTCCTTTGTATACCATACATGAGGGGTGATTTAGTTGTTTTTTTTTTTTTTAAAGAATAACCCCAAACCTCTACAGACAAAAACAATTATATTTGTATCTATGATTTTGGTGGATGCTATTTTTATAGCCCTTATGTTCCTTCACAAAAAATCAAAATCTGAAAATAGCAACATGAAATTAGTCAAATAAATGCATTTTTAAAAAAGGGAATAAAATGTTTCAATACTACAGAGTTTCATAATCATTCTACTAAAATATCTTACCATATATAAAACACAAATAAATAAAAGAAGTACATCATTGAATTAGTATGCCTCAAAATACTTTGATTAGTCATCAATCAGAATCTGTGCAGTTATCTTCTTTTGAAGTTATTATTCGCAAAAAACACTTCATGGATTATTTTAGGATTATAATACCACATCTACTTGCACATAATGATTTGTTTCATGATACTCTGTTTCACCTTTGCAATAAAGGGACATAATAATATAGCCATTAACCATAAATACAAATATTCATTATATTTTACCCTTTCAACATTCAAAAATGAAACTATATAATTAAAATGCAACTCATCTCCACCTACCTTTTAGAGTAATCTTTGTTAATAAAGATCAATGTGAACTGTTAACTCAGGGCCACTGGGTACTCCAAAGACTAAATATAGGAGCTTCATTTCTTCCATCATATCTATAGCTTAAATTCCTTCAGCTCCTGTCACAGAAAGGCTGCTGGGTGACCAGTCTGTCACTCTTGCCTAGGCTAATAGACTCTCCAGTGGCTTTTGTTATAGCACATGTCATAGGACTAAAACTGTGTCCCTTGAAAATGGCAATAACATACATAGCTGAATCTTGTCAACTCTAGATAATCAGACTCTGTTTGGCTTCAGCGCAGATGCAGATCAGGAAAGCAATATAAATATGCAAACCACAGTGGTCCCCTTTCAGCACCACTGTTCCTACCTCCAGTGGCCCTTGGAGCAGGTCTGTTTGTTCGGCTCCTACTTCCAGTGCTACATCAACAGAAGCAAAAGGACGGCTGGCCATCTGCTGTCGTTCTCGAAGCAGTTGCTGGAGGGGGTTAAAAACGACTTATTTTAAAACAGGTTTAAAAAAACATTATATTCAATAGTATCTGGTTCCATTTTTTAACAACGACACTGAAAATTTAGGAATCACTTCCTATCCATATCCATGTCTAGAACACAAAAGATGAAAAGCACTTTCTTCCCAGGGCCTGGGTTCTACTTCCACAGAGGCTTTAAATGCCTGGTGCCTATAAATAACTTTCGTCCTGACCTCCATCCCACAGGAGTAACAAAATAAAGTACACTTAAAAGCACTTTGAAGACCTCAGGTGAGAGGTGCTGCTTAAGTAAAAAGTGCTATTACCATGATGACTATGCTACATGTTCCCATTCAAAATAATTCATGCTTTTGTCTTAGCTGGGGGAGAAAAAAACAAAACAGTAAAAATGTTTAAGAAAATAATAGTGAAAAGCTGTCACAATGCATTAATAGGGATCAAAGGACCACAAACCCACCAACACCAAGCTTTGTAAGTCAAGATTCCCTGTCAATTACTACAGAACCATCAGGAATTGTTATTGGCAGTGTTTATAGCTTTATTCAAAGCCTCTGTGTTCATCATTTAAAACGAGGAATGATTATTAAGCTGTAGAAATTGTATGCTTCTAAAGCACCCCCAGATATTTTTCTTTTCTCTTTCTGCCTATTCTGGGCTTTACCAAAGCTAAAACCAATAAACTAGCAAGTCCCAACCAACTACTAAGCTAATTTATATTTCTGCCTCTCCTTGTAATTATAATATTCATTAAGTCATGATAAGAAAAAAATTGATGACCAGCCCTAGATATTGCAATTCTTGCCCTTTCATTCTACACAGCTAATAAAATTATCATTAAATATTAAAAGAGGATGAGTGATGCAATTAAATACTCTAAAATGAGAAGAAAAGCCTATCATTGAAGAAAGGCAAATTCCTTGAACACAATGAATGGCTTTATTATTTATAGAGAATTTTAAAGATTCAGTGTTATTAACCTAAAACATTAACTACTGGTCTTTGAATGCAAATGGATGTAACACTGTGATGTAATATTCATATAATTCTCTTGCAAATGATAAAAAAAACATGCTAATGCTTGACTAGCAGTTTATTATTTAATTTTTTTGTTTTCATATTTGGGTTTCATTATTAAAAAGAGAATATTCACACAACAATATGGAATAAAAACAATGCAACTGTTCATGAGGAATAGTTTAAGTTCAGAAATTATGTATTTTTTAGAAGTAATGAATTTGAACTGTAACATTTAATACAAAGAAATATTATATAAATTACTTAATTATTCACTTTAACATCAATTGAAAACTGTATTATTAAACATACAGTTTCTGGCAAATAGAAAGTGATTTATTCCTCTCTTAATAGGAGTGTCTAATTGAACTGAATAGCCTCTATGGAAAATGCAAACGTAATGTTATTTCAAATATCAAAGGATACTAAGTATAGAAGACACCATCATCTTTGTCTTTGTTAAAAACACACACCCAGAATGGCAACACACACACACATCTGTATACACACAAACTCACAACCTACCCTTCCTACAGTAATGTACAAATAAACTTGATCAAATTCTAAATTCCGGTTTGGTATTTGAACACAATATTCTAAGATCTGTATTAATAATTTACTCTATTTGTATTAGTTCTTAGCTTATAAATGGTTATCTTATAAGTTAAATGATTTTTTTTAAATAAAATCAGAACAGCTTCTGCTCACTCATCTTGCCTTTTCTTTATATCCAAAATTAAAGTTCTACAAAATATAATTAATAAATACTCAGCATCCCAGATTGCAATGTAAGTGAATAAATATTACAATTCACTATCTTTGACAAAGAATAGAGTTCCTTGAAATATAATGCATTTCTATGGCCTTAAACACTCATAATAAAGAACAATTAATGGCTGATACTTTTGTTCAATTTTTAACAATTGTTTGTAGAATGCAAAAGTATTTTTTTAAAAATCCAGTTTGCTTTCTGAGCTTTGAGTTTCTATCACTTTTTAAGAATTGAATGTCTTGCATAGTACTTTTTGCAAGGTAGAAGAAAAACAGTGTTTTTGCCCAGGACCTTAACACTATGGTTCATAAAATGAGTTATAGTAAAATAAAAATAATTAGGATACAATATATACATTAGTGAAGAGTAAACATAAAAAAATTAGACAAATGAATTTATTCTAGGCAACTTAGCAGGTGACTGGTTAGAGGACTCTTGCTGACACAGTTGAGTTTCTGACTTTGGGAAGCTAATACAAATATTCTTACAGTGAAATATATGAAGGATAAATCACTTTGTCCTGATACACTCTTGCTTTGGTGTGATGGCCCTAAAATTATAAGATGGAATAAACTGTGATTATCTTTGCTACTAATTGCTGGCATGGTGTCCTAACAATTATCCTGTCTTGCTAAGCAACAACTGGATGTATTATTTCCTGGATTTTGCCCTCTCTATCAGAACAGAGGCAATACAGATAATATGCTTACAACTTCAATTTTGTCAAAATTTACACAGATAATAACATACAATATAGCTAGATACTGGAGTAACACCTGCTTTTGGATATAGTTTATCCACTTTTTAGTTGCTTGAACTTACCTCTAAGCCTCCATTTTTCACATCTATAAAGTGTGGACAGTGATTGTACCTGCACACTTACTGATACCTCAGAGAATCTGTTTCAAATCCCAGTGTCTCCATTTACTACCTATTTGACCATCATCCAATTACTTAGACCTTTCACATACTCGTTCTTTCTCTCTATAAAATGGGAATGACAATAACATCTCTAAGTCATAAGGCTGGGATGAAGACATCACACAGTTGGACTCTCAGCACAGAAGCTGGCACACTGTGAACACTCCATAACTGTTAATTGGTACAATTATTATGCTAAATTTCAAGCACTATTTTTATCTCTGAAGATGGCACACTAATTACCATAGGCCCATTTTCTTCCGCACTAGTGACACATTTTGCTCTACTAGTCTCCCTTTTAACAAATGTTGCAAATTTATGAGACAGTTGGAAAATGTCATTATTGTGGTGAAAAGGAATTTAGATTTGGAACTGCTTTCTGCCATTTGTGACTAAGAATGATTAAAAACTCAACCCGAAAATTAGGAAATAGTATTTAGTATTTTCTTAAGAAATTTTGAGAATTAGTCTATTTTCTGTGATTGTGTTTTTATATAAAATGAAGCTTAACATTTTGTACATCCTAACAAGCCATGTAACAGATGTATCTGTTTTATAACTAATCAGCTATTGCCAATTATTCAGCAGAACAATAAAGCCAAGAGAACAAATTGATCACAATGCAATAGATTATACTCATGCTGCCATAAACATTGCTATGAAGAACATTTAAAAATTAAAGAGATGTTTGTATCATATTTGTTGTCCATAAGAGCCATTTTAATATTTGAAATCTCTTTCAAAACAAATCATGGAAAAAAATATGAAAATCCATGCTTAAATCTGACAACAACCTGTCGTCATTGATTCTATCATATGTATATATGAATACAAATAATTCTTCTACTTGTACTACCTCTTCAAATAGTCTATCATTCCTCAAGGTTCATACTAGCCACCTTCCAAAGATTGCAAGGCATCTAACTCTTGGGTAGATTTTAGGATAACTATCCTTAAAAACACACCTACTCAAATCCAAAGAGTAACTAACTCTGGCCCCAGTTGTCTTCCTATCTCCTACCACAAGACTGTAATATTTAGGTTTCCCCTATGTATCTTCTCATCCACCTCCAAATATCCTTCTATCCAACCCCAAGTTTGAAATAATCACCACCCCTATGAATTATTTATTATACTAATAAGGCACTACCTACTTCCATGCTTTTCTGGAATATTCTTTTAGGAAAAGTTTATTTTTATTTTTCATTCCTAACATCACCTACTTGGTAGTAAATAATCTTTGATGAATATGTGAATAAAGTATGGTATAAAAATCTGTTTCATCAGAATGTGGGCACAGGCAACTTATCAGAAAACTGATTTTAAGTATGAGTAAGCTTTTAAATCTATGATATGTCCTTTGATAGCCGAGAATTTATGCCTTATCCCCCAACATAGGTAGAGATTTATTTTAGAATGAGGGAGCTTTTTGAATCTGTATTTCCAATCAAAATCAGGTTTCATATTGCTCCCCATCTAGCTTACGGCAAAACTGCAATATGGAAAAACTGCCAAAAGTCATCCTAATGCATTCATATTTCTAATAGCAATTATTTTGCAAAGATTTTGGAAAGGGATAAAAGGAGTGACCAAAATGATTCTTTCATGACTCTTAAGCTTCCATACTAAAATGAACAAAGAATCTAACTTAAAAATTAAGCAATCATCCACGAAATAGACTATTTCCATTATTAACACAGACACATTTAACATGGAATAAAATATAAGTAAACCATCAGCTTTGTTCTTTTGGTGTTAGGACAGTGTGAAGCAGTAAAGAGATGTGTCAATATCTTTTACAATCATTGAACTAGGAAAGCTGACATTTGATCATTTCATACAATTAAATCTATAAGGCACAAAGCTCAAACTCTTATTCAGAGTATGGGGCATCTTTGGTTTCCAGTCTTATAATCTAAAGGTGGTTTTCCTAGGTAGTGATGTTAGTACATTACGGGAGGGGCTTAGGAGAATATCTTCATTCAGTTTATTAAATTAGTGTACTTTTTGTTGGCCTTTATTGTCTTTGTCCTATTGGCAATATGCTACTTTTGAACAGTGTTGTTAATTTAAAAAAAAAATCAGTATTTCCTTGTAGCTTCCTAACAGGTATTTATCAAGTTTACTGAAAATATTCACTTCCAATTATTTTGAGATATCTTTGCCAACTGGCATTTTTGTGCTGTTTGTATCAACTTACAAAATAAACATCAGTGACTGGTCAAAAAGGCTTTAATCACTGACAAGATTCCACTAAACTCTAATGTTACTCAATTTTTCTTCATTATTTGAAAGGAAAATGTCAAATGGCCACAGAAGATTTTCCAGGTAGTAGGTTGCTCAGTTACATAGGGATGTTGTGTGAACAGTAATGTGCCAAAAACACAATCTACTTTTTACTAGGGTCAAACTTGCCATCAGACAGAGGAAGGACAAAGGAAAAGTGCCAAATGTTCACAGATTCTTGATTAAGACATAAATTTCAATATATCCTTTAAAATGCTAATAGCTTTTATTAGCATATACAGAGGATGCCAAAAAAAGTACACATATTTTAAGAAAGGAAAAATCTGTATTAAAATTGTAATGATATATACCAATAAGAAAAGATGAACGTAAGTCATGCTTGAGTTCCTCTTATAATTGCAGAAATCAAATATAACTTGAGTATTATAAATTTAATATGATTTAAGACAGATTTTTTTCCTTTATTAAAATGTGTATATACTTTTTGACACCCTCTGTATATTATACATGTGTATATGTGTGTGTATATGTGTCAACCTTAAATAATGAGTACAGAAAGTATGATTACATATAGAATTTATTTGAACACAAAGTTTAAGGATGGCCAACCAGAAATACTGACTCCAAACGAATGGAGTCAGTGTTCCTACGTGGAAAAGTTAAGGTTTCAATTACATTGGCAGAAATGGAAAAATTTATCATGATTACAACATTTTGCATACAAGACCAGCGCATATGCCACAGGAATTTGATGAGTTACAGATTGCCATATTCTAAGGATGATTATCTTATAACTGTAGGAGGAAGGGCAGTGATCTGAGGGGATCTTATCTATGGGGCCCTTTGTCCTTAATTATTACAGAAAAAAAAAGCACAGTTGCAGTTGCAAGTCACTATTTTATAGTGACTCAGGCTGCCTAGCCACATCATTCCTGTCACGTCTCAGAATAATTTAAAGGTCTAACAGCTTTAAGATTGAATTATTTTAACTTTCAATTATTTACTTTCATATCCATACACACATACACACATATGTTAGATGTGCATGACAACGTACTGTGTTTCCCTGAAAATAAGACCTACCACCAAAATAAGCCCTAGGAGGATTTCTAGGCATTTGTTAAATATAAGCCCTACCCTGATAATAAGACCTAGTGATGGGCATGGCTATGCAGCATATCTGCATAGCCCCGCCATGCATTTCCATGCAGAGAAGAAGACATCCCCTGAAAATAAGCCCTAGTGTGTCTTCTTGAGAAAAAATAAATATAAGACAGTGTCTTACTTTTCGGGAAACACTGTATATGTGATAGTATATGCATAAATAGGCATATGAATTATACATATTATTACTCAAAGTAAATAAATTATCCCTCAAGCTAAGCCTAAAACTCGTACATGACAGGCCAAGATAAGGATTAAATAATGTCAGCAAATGTCGTTTGGTTAATACTGATCATACAATTGACATGACCGATATGCAATCTTCATAGATTTTTAGACCTGGAAGGGACCTCACAGATCCTCTAGGCCAGATTTCTTCATCCTGCAGCTCACAGTCTTCTAAAGTGTAAATAGATGAGCCTTAGGAAAATCTACGAACTTGGCACTGATGGATGATAGTTTTTTTTAAAAAGTTCTGTCTATATTTCCAATGGATTCAATTACTTAACTTACTGCTATCTTCAGAGGCTAATCACCTCCCAACCAGAACCAAAATGTACTTCTACTATTTCCTTAAATTGTTTCAAAAAACAAATCAATAAACATATATTAATGTTTAAAAATAAAACAAAAGGGGATACATTCTGAAAGCAAGCAAGACTATTTTAGAATTCCTGGCACATCCCTGTTTGCTAGATAAGAACTTAAAAATGATTAAAATTTGAAAATTTCCTTTTATTTCTTTCTTTCATCCAACTGTGTGATTTTCAAACCTTGTTTTTTATGCAACCTTTGGTGTATATGCAATACCATTGATGCTATATACTAAATGATCTTAGCTCTACAAGATACCAGCCTTACTGATTTTAGATAATAAAATTAGTTTCATGGAATTCTGGAAATTGGCAACATTAACAAAAGCAGGGTGGTTCAAATTATATGGCCCAATGGTATCACCCTCATTTCCAGGTAATAAAAGGTTTCTACTGCTAGGAATTAAATAAACTATTCCTTACTTTTATAAATATGGTCATTTTAAATGTGAGCTACCTTTGTGTAGGCTAATATGGGAAATTACAAAGAAAATAAAATGTGACAGATCTTCCTTACCTGCATATTATCTGTGCTTATGTATTCTTAGTTAAACATCATGGGAGCTAAAATTTTACTTCTTACATAGATAATTCATCCAGGTTGAAGTTTGAAGCCAAGAAAATAAAAAGAACACCTGACATCTGGCCATTGATATATCACTAATATGTGAAAATGGAATTAATTTAAAAGGGACAGAATTTTACTAAACCTGGAATTTTTCTCAATACAAAAGCTGTATCTTGAAGGATACCACAAGGCTGCTTTTCAAATCAAGTCAAGCTTTATATCATTTGTTTGGAAAGGACAAGATGGTTTGCAGTGGGGAGCAAAGTAAAACAATATTCCTGTTTAACTGCTACATCCACTCCAGAATTTGCTAATATTTGCTAACATTTCTTTTAGCATTTTGATGTAAATCAGAAAAGCATTGGAAGCTTCATCATTTCTCTTTGGTCTAAATGAAACACTAACATGTCCTATTATAACCAATTCTGGGTTTACTCAACTGTGTACAGGCCGACTTCATTAACAGAGAATTCCCACTTGTGAAGCCCTGGGAATTTTGACTATATGATATACTTGGGTATGGTCGTTTTGTCTCTTTCATCAATGAGAAAAGAAGCTCTATATGTCAAGGGGCACATCTCTTCATGCCTTAGCAATAAGCAAATACTTCTCAGGAGTCTTACTACCCTGTCAAGAAATTTCATTGAGGCCTGGAAGCAGATCGTGAAGTTCTTTTTGCCTAGCATTCTAAAGTTTGATCTTGAAGAGTTTAGAATAAAATTCTGGGCACAACCGTGTTCTTTCCTTTTTAATTTTCTTCCCTTTTTTTGGTAAAATAAAAGCCTATTCTCAGAACAATCTGGTAGTTTGTTCAAATCTGGATTTATTTGCTGAATAAACTTTCCCGTAATCATTTGATAATTGAACAAGTTTTTACTGAGCTCCTGCTGCATACCACTTTACTAGAAACTGATACAAGAGGTGGCTGTTTTGAATCTATTCAGCAAGACTTTGTCCCTGCTATCAAAAAAATACCAGAGACTCTTCTGGGCCCTCTACTGAGAGACTAGAAGCAGACAACTAGCAGGCTGTATTGTTTGATAGTGAAGGAAATATTTATGTAGCCTGGAGTTGAAAGCAACAAGGCTATTTCTTAATGGGTAAAAACATGAATATGTGCAAAAATACTGCAGAAGTTTTGAAGGTTACTTTAGGCTATTTTAAAATTAAATATGGATTCTTAATCCTTTCTTTTTTGACATAGATGGCATCACTGATACAGACTTTGCCAAAGATGATCTCATTTTAGGATAAAGGAAATCATGCAATATGCATTTCTCCAGGAGAGACTTAAAAACTTTTGGCTCAGTGCCTGTAGTTCAGCAGCTAGGGTGCCAGCCACATACACCAGAGCTGGTGGGTTTGAATCCAGCTCAGGGCTGCCAGACAACAACCACAACTACAACCAAAAAATAGCCAGGTGTTGTGACGGGCCCTGTAGTCCCAGCTA
>CAUYQV010051700.1:0-19045 GCA_963574575.1 Galagoides demidoff | reverse complement strand
TAGTATTCCATGGTGTACATATACCACAGTTTGTTGATCCATTCGTGGATCGATGGGCACTTGGGCTTCTTCCATGACCTGGCAATTATGAATTGGGCTGCAATAAACATTCTGATACAAATGTCTTTGTTGTAGTGCAATTTTTGGTCGACTGGGAATATACCTAATAAAGAAATTGTAGGGTCAAATGGCAGGTCTATTTTTAGTTCTCTAAGTGTTCTCCAGATGTCTTTCCATGGAGCTGGAGAATGTTCTTCTGAGAAAAGTATCACAAGAATGGAGGAAAAAGTATCCAATGTACACACCCCTATTATGAAACTAATTTATACCTTTTATATGAAAGCTATAACCAAATAGCCTACGAATGTGGGGAGGGGGGAGGGAGAAGGGAGGGGGGAATGGGTGGAGGGAGGGGGATTGGAGGGACCATTTTTGAGGTTTATCTTACAGGCGTACAAGTGAATCTCTCTAAGAGTAGAATGAGAACGTTTTAAAACAATAACTAAGAAAATGACATGAAGGCTGTGTTGATCAGGTTGATGGAAGTATTTCGGATTGCATGTGAAAACCCCACACTGTACCCCAGAAGTGCATTAATGTACATAGTTACCATTCAATTAAAAAAAAAAAAAAGAAAGACCTGGTTGTTGTGATGGTGCTAGGTGGCTCTGTGTTATACTCAGCAGCGTCTATCCATTCCTAGTGAATCAGGGGATTTGGGCAGAAATCTCAGCTGGGGAGAGATACAAGCTACTAAGACACTCTGTGCCCTACCAGCAACAATTGCAAAAGGACAATAATCCCCTCCCAACCACGGCTCAACCTGGGGGATCCCCTGGTGGCCAGGCCAGGTCAACAGTTCCAAACCAGTTGGTCCAGGCAGCACAATCACTGCTCAACTGGGAGAGTTCAAAAGGACTCCAGCAACCAGACAGCAGAGATCCACTGGTAACTCCAGTGTGGCTGCTTCCAGGACTCAACGAAGTCAGGAAGGCCTGCCTAGCAAAAGAGTTAGTCGAGGGGAGTTGGCTCTTCCTTCTCTGCCTTATACCATAGACATACCCTGCCACTGGTAACCCCATGGGGCTGTGCCCCAATTCCATGCAATGAGAAAATGTGCCAGAGTTATGTGCCTGCCAGAGTCAAAGTGGAGGCGGTGTGTCCTTGGCTGGGCCACTGCACTCTGCCACCAGCAGGCAGGAGGAGCTCAAGTCCAGCTCCCTCCAGTGCTCAATGGAAACTGGAGAGTGTTCCAACAGAGTCTATCCAGAGCCAGTGATTACCATTGCAGCAAGTTTTTCTCTCCCACAGAGTCAGTGCCCCTTCCCAAGCTGCTATCCTCTGGTTTCCCTGCCAGGTGTGATCTGGCTCCCTCCCATGGTCCACAGAATTGGGGAGGTGTCTCTACAAAAGACACATTGACCCTGGTGGGAGTGTGCTACTACTGCTGGCACTTCTGTGGGTCACCACATTTCTGCTGCCATCAGGCTGCCAGCAGAGCTGCTGCAACTGCTGCCTGCCACAGCCATACACTTTTGTGTTACTAGGCCAGTCCCCTCCCCCCGGGTCTCCCCACTTCCACTTGAGTCACAATTTCAGTGCAGATGCACTGTGGCCCATGCAATGCCTAATCCTTTCAAGTACTGCTGACACTGCAGGCTATGCAATGGGCATTCCTGCAGACCACTAGGTTAGGGGGAAGAGTATATTGGGAATTCAGGATGGCAAGGAAACTATTTGTTCAACTTTTATGCTGGGCAAGAGAATGTCCAGGCTCACAATGGGATCTCTCTGAAAAAGGAGTCCTGGTGTTCTGTGGTTCTCTCCTGTGAGGTGAAACAAGAGGTTTTCTGTTCACTGCACACCTGTAGAGATCACACAGTGAACCACTCTCCTGCGGTAGGGGATGGACTCTCATCCTCTTTGGGATGGGTTTTGTACCTGAAGTTGGAGTTGAAGCTTGCCTCAGCAGGGATGATATGCACTCATCAACCTTCTCTCTCAGCTCAGCACCTGACCTTCAGCTCTATTTGGTTCATTCTCAAATTTATCTCTCCCTCTGGATGGGACTCTGTTGAAAGGTATTTCCAGTCAGCCATCTTACCTCTTCCCCTTACAATGAGCATGTGTTCGTTTTTGTTCACGTCTCTCACTCATATAGAAAAGTTCTTTTTTTGGTGCTTTTCTCATGGATTACTTTGAGTTATGTGTAGATTCCATTTATCAGACCTTTGTCAGATCCATAACATGCAAAAATATTTTCCCACCCTGAAAGCTCACTGTTTGCATTGGTTTTAGTACCCTTAGGTGAGAAGAGGATTTTGAACTTTTATCAAGTTTCAGTAATTTATTTTTAGTGTTGCTGAAATTGTGAGGGGGGGTCTTCCTCATAAAATATTTTCCCAGGCCAATATTTTCAAGCATTTTCCCCTGACTCCCTCCTAGAATTGTCATTGTTTCTTTTTTTTTTTTTTTGAGACGGAGCCTCAAGCTATCCCCTGGGTAGAGTGCCATGGCATCACAGCTCATAGCAACCTCCAACTCCTGGGCTCAAGCGAGTCTCCTGCCTCTGCCTCCCAAGTTGCTGGGACCACAAGTGCCCGCCACAACGCCCGGCCATTTTTTGGTTGCAGCTATCGTTGTTGTTTGGCGGGCCCGGGCTGGGGATTCGAACCCGCCACCTTAGGTGTACGTGGCTAGCGCCTTAGCCGATTGAGCCATAGGCGCCGAGCCATCATTGTTTCTTTACTTAAATTTAAATCTTTTATTCTGCAAGAATTAATATTTGTCAATCGTGAAAGATGTGGGTCCAGTTTCAGTGTTCTGCAAGTGACGAACCAATTCTACCAGCACCTTTTGTAAAATAGGGATTCTTTTCCCCAGTGCATGTTTTTGTTAGACTTAGGAAAGAACAAACAATGATGTGTGGCTGGGTTCATATTTGTATTCTCTCTTCTATTCCACATATTTGCCTCTCTATTTTTGTGCCAGTATCATGATGTTTTAATCACTATAGATTTGTAGTATAATCTGAAGTCTGGTAACATAGTGCCTCCAGATTTGTTTTTATTTTTAAAAGTGTGTTGGCTATTCAGGTTTCTTTCTGATTCCATATGAAATTCTATTTTTTTCAGAATCTTTAAAGTATGATATTGGTGTTTTAATGGGGATTGCATTAAATCTATAGGTTGCTTTGGGTAGTATGGGCATTTTAACAATATTTATTCTTCCCAACCAAGAGCATGGTGTGTTCTTCCATTTGTTAACATTTGCTTTTTCTTTTCTCAGGGTTTCATAGGTCTTTTAACAGAGCTCTTTCATGTTATTTGTTAGATAAATTCTAAGGTATTTCATATTCTTTGGCTACTGTAAAAGGAATAGAGCCTTTTCTTATATTCTTGGCTTGAATATTGTTGGTATATATAAAAAGTACTGATTTGTAGGTATTTATTTTGTATCCTGAATCACTTCTTTATTTCCTGATCATTTCTAATAGCTTGATAGTTGATTGAATGTGATTTTCTAGGTATAAAATCACGTTATCCACGAAAAGCAAGAGTTTGACCTCAGTTGTCCCCACTAGAATACCCTTTATTGCCTTTACTTTTCTGCTTACAATGGCTAGAAATTTTAGCAATATGTTGAATAATAGTGGTGACAATGGGCACTCTTGTTTAGTTCCAGATCTGAGTGGATGTTTTTAGGTTTTCTTTTTCTTTTCTCTCTCTCTCTCCTCTCTCTCTCTCTCTCTCTCTCTCTCTCTCTCTTTCTTTCTTTCAGACAGAGCCTAAAGCTGTCACCCTGGGTAGAGTGCTATGGCATCACAGCTCACAGCAACCTCCAAATCCTGGGCTCAAGCAAGTCTCCTGCCTCAGCCTCCCAAGTAGCTGGGACTACAGGTGCCTGCCACAACGCCTAGTTATTTTTTGGTTGCAGCCATCATTGTTGTTTGGCAGGCCTGGGCTCGATTGAAACCCACCAAGTCAAGTGTATGTGGCTGGTGCCTTAGCCGCTTGAGCCACAGGCACCGAGTCTCTTTCTTTCTTTTTAACATGAGTCTCAAGCTGTTGCCCTGGATACAGTGCCATGGTGGCATAGCTCATAGCAACCGCCAACTCTTGGGCTCAAGTGATCCTCTTGCCTCAGTTTTTCTATGTTTAGTAGAGACAGGGTCTCACTCTGGCTCAGGCTGGTCTTGAACTTGTGAGCTCAAGCAATCTACCCACCTCAGCCTCCCATAGTGCTAGGATTGTAGGTGTGAGCCACGATGACTGGCAAAATGCTTTCAGTTTTACTCTAGTCAATATTATATTGTATTTGGGTTTTCTGTAGATAGCCTCTATCAGTGTATGAAATGTCCCACCTAAGCATATTTTTGAAGTATACTAGTCATGAAAGGATACTGGATATTATCAAAATCATTTTCTGCATCAGTTGAGAGATTCATATGGTATTCATTTTTTATTTTATTTATATGAAGAATTATATTTATGGAATTACATATGTTGAACTAACATTGTAACCTTTTAGGATAAAACCTACTTGACCATGGTGCATACCTTTTAAAATGCATATTTGTGTTATGTTTTCTAGGAACTTGTTTAATATTTTTGCATTGATATCCATTAATTATATTAGTCCACAGTTTTCTTTCCTTACTGGGTCATTGTTTGGGAACCAGAGTGATATTTGTTTCTTAGAATGTGTTGGGAGAGAATTCCTTCTTTTTCTATGTTTTGTAACAGTTCATGTTCTGTAGGTACTAATTCCTCCATGAAGTTTTGGTAGAATTCTGGTGTGAAACAACAAGCTCCAGAGCTTTTATTTTCTGGGACATTTTGTATAACTGATGGTATTTCACTGCTTAATATAGTTCTACTCACATATTTTAATTTTTTCTGATTGAGTTTAGGAAAATGCTATGTTTCCAGGTATTGGTCTATTTCCTCTACTTTGTCATATTTCTCAGAACTGAGGTTTTTTGGTAGTAATTGCTGAGGATCTTTTGTAATTATGTAGTATGTTATTATGTCCCCTTTATCATTTCTGATTGAAATTATTAGATATCTTACTTTTCTGTTTTTGGTTAGTCTAGTCAAATGTTTATAAATTTTATTATTTGTTTCAAAGAACCAACTTTTTGTTTTGTTGATATTCCAAATGATTCTTTTGTTCTCAATTTCATTTAATTTTGCTCTAATTTATATTATTTATTTTCTTCTACTCAGTTTGTGGTTGCACTGTTTTTTTTTTTTTTTTGGTAGAGGAACATCAAAATACCTTAGAGATGCTGAGTAATAGATTTGAACAGGGAAAAGAAAAAGTCTCATAAATGTAAGACAAGTCTTTTGAACTAACTTCAAAGAGGCAGAAAACAAGGAGAATGAGAACAGAATATCCCTGAGAGAGTGATGGCATCATTCAAAAAAAAATCTTAATTATAGGGATTGTTGAAGGAGAAGAGGATGGTCCTAAAGGCACAGATTGCTGTACTCCAAGACATTATGGTGGAGAATTTCTCAAGCATTTCAAGACATACAGAATTTCAGATAGTAAATAATTACAGAACCCCTGCATAATTCAACCCAAAGAAATTATCACCTAGACACATTGTAATTAACTTTGCCAAAGTTAATGTGAAGAATAAAATTCTGCAAACACCCAGGAATAAGAAAGCATTATCTGCAAAGGGAAAATATATCAGGATGAGCAGAGATCTTTTAGCTGAAACTTTTTAACCCAGAAGAGAATGCTCATTGACCACCAGTCTTCTAAAATAAAACAACCTTCAATCCAGCCTCCTGTATCCAGTTAAACTGTTTCATTTTTGAGGAGAAATCAAATACTTTAATGATATCTATATGTTAAGAAAATTTGCCATAACTAAACCAGCTCTCCAGGGAGTACTCAGACCCATTCTTCATAATAACCAGCATGATAGTCCACCACCAAAGTCAACTCTCCTAGAATTTATAGGACAAAAACTACCTTCCACAATGTTGAAAAGGTTAAAAATATGCACTGGAACTCTGAAAAGTAATATGACCAAAACGCTATCATACCTATCAGTTCTCTCAATTAATGTGAATAGCTTAATTTCTCCTCTAAATAGGCACATGTTGGGTGACCAGATACAAAAATTCAGGCCAGGTATCTGTTGCCTCCAAGAGACATATATTACCACAAAGGATAAGATAAGATTCAAGGTGAAGTAATGAAGAACAGTAATCCAGGCAAATGGAAATCAGAAAAAAAAAAAAGCAGGTGTTGCAAATTTTATTTGGATTTAAAGCAACAAAAATAAGTAAAATTGGATTTAAAACAACAAAAATAAGTAAAAACAAGGATCAAACTACATATTTGTCAAAGGAAACCTACATCATGAAGAGATTTCAATAAGTGACATTTATGTACCCTACCTTAATGCTCCTCAATTTATAAAAAAAACTCTAAAGGATCTGAACAATATGATATTTTCCTACACTATAATAGCTGAAAATTTTTACTCCCCTTTAGCAGTTCTGGATAGATTTCCCAAGAAAAATCCTAAACAAAAAACTAATGGATGTAAATTTGACCCTAGAACATATAGACTTATCAGATATATACAGAACATCTCATCCTGTCAAAACTGAATACACATTTTTTTCATTAGCCTATGAATCATCCTCCAAAACTGATCATGTCTAATGACACAAGTCTGACCTTAACAAATTTAAAACAATAGAAATTATTCCTCATATCTTCTTGGACCACCATGGAATAAAAGGTGAACTAAATAGCAGCAGAAATCTTCATACTGAAATAAAGTGATGGAAACTAAATAACCTTATGCTAAATGATAGGTGGGTCAAAGATGAGATCAAGAAGGAAATTATCAGATTTCTGGAACAAAATGACAATGAATACACAAACAATAAAAACATGTAGGATACTGCAAAGAAAGTCCTAAGAGGTAAATTTATAGCATTAGAAGCCTTCATCAAGAAAATAAGAAGAGGGAAAGACATCAACATCTTAGGCCGTCTTAAGTTCTGTTGTTTTTGTTAAGCCAAATTGTTCTAGGATTATGTGTAAGTCCCTTGTGTCTTTGTTTAGTTTCTGTTTATAAGATATATCAATATCTGAAGGAGGGGTGAAATTGTCCACTGCTATTATGGTGTTATAGGAGATCATATTACTCAGACCAATTATGGACTATTACATAAATCTGAGAGCATTTAACTTGCATGCACAAATAATGAGAAATGAGATGTCCTTTTATATTGTTCCCTCAACCAATATGAAGTGAACATCTTTGTCTTTTTTGACTTTAGTTGCTTTAAATCTATTTGTATCTCAAAACCAGATTGCAAACCCTCTTTTCTTTTGATTTCCATTTGTCTAAAATTTTGTTTTCCATCCCTTCAAACTGAGTCTGTTTTTTACCTTTGAGGCTACATGCTTTTCCTGGAGAGAGTATATGGATGGATCCAACATATGGACTTTTTATTCAATAATTCAGCCAATACCTCTTCAATGGGGAATTAATGCCATTATAATTTATTGAGAGAATTGATTAATGTGTTGGAGTTCTATTTGCCAATTGAGAGAATTGATTAGTATGGTGGAGTCCATTGTTTAGTTTTTTCCTTTGCATCATTGTGGAAGCAAGTTTTTCTTCTTCAATTGCTGGGTGTTTACTTTGCTGGTGATCCATGGTGATGGTTAATGTGGTGGAATAGATCTACATATTTCCTGTATAGCTGGTCTTGTGTCAAAGTTCCTCAGAATTTATATATAAATAAAAAATTTGAATTATCCATTAACTATAAAGCATAGCTTAGCAGGATATAGAAATCTGGGATGAATATTGTTTTGTCTAAGAAAGTTAAAGGTAGACAACCATTCCCTTCCAGCTTGAAAATTTTTAGTTGAGACATCAACTGCCACCCTGATGGGTAAGTCTGTGTAGGTTATTGGAACTTACTCCTGCTTACTTCAAGAATTTTCTTTTATCTTGACTTTGGACAGGTTTATGAAAATGTATCTTTGAAAATCCCTGTTTGAATTGACACACCTTGGGGTTTGACATCCCTCTGAAATGAGTGGTTGGAATCTTTGGTGATACTTGGGAAATTTTCATCTATAATATTCTCTACTAGGGCTTCCTTTCTTTTGGGGGTGCTCTGCTTCACCTTCTGGGATACCTATAATTTATATGTTTGATGGCTTCCAGAAGTTCTATAATTGTCGTAGTTTATGTCCTCCTTTCTCTCTTATTTTCTGTGTCTCTAATTGCCTATGTCAGTTCAAGAGCTTTACCATCTAGTTCTGAGATTCTTTCTTCTCCATGGCCCACTCAGCTGTTGATTATTTCTACTTCAACCTTAAATTCCCTGATTTAATCCTTCAATTAATTATGCTCTTCTATATCTTTTCTATATTCTTAATATCTTTCATCCTTTATTTTTTCTTTTTCTTCTTTTTTTTGCATTTCCTTTTGTTATTTTCCACTTTCTCAGCAATACTTCACTGTTTTTACCATCCATATTTTAAATTCTCTTTCTTTCATTTCCATTATTTCTTTGGTGTGAACTGGTCTACTGGACCCCAACCTGAGAAAGTTCTCAGTAAGGGAGGTGGTGCTGGGGAAATCACAGAACTCACATCAAATTTAGGGCAAAAAACTGGAGGCCTTTGAGGGCATACACTGTTTCATGTGCCTGGTGGCAGCACAAAAACAATGCAGCCCTTGTGCTGTTTCCTGGAGTCTTTGTATTGGGTACATAACGGAGTATATATGCAATAATGCATAGCAGTCATTAGTCAGCAGTGAAGGATAAGATTGAGAGAGAGGAGATTACATCCTTCAAGAAGGTTGAGGACAGGGTAAGGAAAGACATAAGGTAACGGAACACCTAAAGTGGCTAGATAACAGCACAACCAAAAGAGAGAGAGTAGGGAGAGAAAGTCTCATCTCCTCAGGGAGACATCTTAGCTTCTCTAGCCTAAGGTAATAGTTAATGACCTCATCTCATCTGCACTGCCGATTTTCCCATGCAGGGATAGTCATTTAGGTATTCCCCTGACTGGGCACTTTACCGTGAATTGTAAGGTCTGTGTTGAACTCAGCTTCTCTACCTCCCACAATTTCATTACAGGTGGAATTCTTTGTGATATTTACCTAATGATTCTTTGGGTAGGGGGAGTTTCTCTGTTGTTGTTTTTCATATTGCAAAGATTTTTCAGTTTGTTCCTTCTCATGAGTGTATTCTTCTTGTCCACTTCATTCCCCTACTTTTTAAATTGACTGCCTAATTCTCTTTAAATTACCTTATCTCTGTACTTAAGGGTTGAAGTGTCCTTTTGGTATAGGAACAAAAAGAAGAGAATAGTCAAGAGCAAGAAGGGATAAAAGATAGATGAAGAGAAAAGACAAAAGAAAAGGGGATATAAAAGGAAAGGGGAAAAGAAGAAAAGAACAGAAGTAGAAAAGAGTCATAGTGGTGTTCAGCAAGGTTCATTGACTCATCTCTAGAATACTGACCCTCTGGGGGGCTGGTTAATTGGGTCCCCAGAGGTAAAGATCTCCTTACCAGCTTGAACAAAAATAAGGCATCACCTGCACTAAACAGAGAAGGAAAACAACACAGCAGTATGTCTCAGTGGGGACTGACCAATAGTATCCTTCCAAAGACGTAAGCCAGAAGGAACCCTTAGATCAGGGGATAAATGTCTCCTTCAATCAGACCAATGCCAAGGCACTCCAGGCCAGGCCTCAGAAAGTCTCTAGCCCATAAATGTAGTACAGATTCACAAAGAATAAAATAGATCAGAAAAAATAATAATAATGTTCCAGGGAAGATGACTGACTAGAAGCAATGGTTGGCAGAAGCTCCTGACCAGAGGGAGAAAAACTGGACAGAACTGGACTCTGTGGAACCAAAGATGGGGAGCTGAACAAATAAAGAAGTTCATCAAGCTGTGACCCCAATTAAGAACATTCAAGAAAACAAATTATGGGTACAAAGCTTATTGCCTAGAGATGGGAGCCCCCTCCTCTAAACGGGAGGCTCACTGTGTGCTCTCAACACGCAAACATGGGACAAAAAACCTCTCATTTTACCTAATTGGAGATAGCCACTAAACACTTGGTATCCTTCTCCTGGGAGGTCCCATTTGTGTTTGTAGATGCCACCCTTCCCAGAATAAAATTGAACAAATATTTTCCCTGCAATTATGAACTCCCTGTCAACCCTCCCCCCTTCACATGGCAGTCTTAAGTTGTACCCCAAGCAGAGCCCAGAGTGTTTGTTATTTTCCTGAGAGATCTGGACATAGTGTGGACTGGTGAGCATCAGCACAGAATCTGTGACTTGTGGGGAAGAAAGAGGGCACAGGAAAAAAGGGACGTGTGGATGGAGGAGGAGCAATTCCATGGTTATGACTTTACTCGGTCAGCTGTTGTGTTGACCCCTAGTTTGACTGTGTCTGGTGGGAGGGGGTCCCAACTCCCATCTCTAATGCTGCTTACAAGTAGGGGAGTGGTCGTCCAGTATGCACTGAGCTCCATAGGCAGGGGTGAGGATTCCTGGCTCCAACTGAGCTGGTGAGCAGAGGTGCACCAAGTGTGGACTGAGCCCAGTGGGTGGGAGCATAGTCCCTGGCTCCAACTGAAATGGTGGGCAGAGACATGGATGCCAGTGTGGACTGAGTCCAGCAGGCAGAAGCGAGGATCCCCTGCTCCAACTGAGCTGGCAAGCAGAGGTGTGGATGCTTGGTGTGAACTGAGCCTGGAAGGCAGGGTCCCAGATGTACAGCTTTGATTGTTCCTGGGGCACAGGGGCACTAATGCCCACTTCGGACTTGGAAGGATAATTGGTAGCTCACCAGAGGAGATTGGGTGCCATACCCTTGAGTTTATAGGAAAGAAATGACTGTGGATTTATATCCACAGTTGATGACCTTTGGATCCCTCTCTGTTGAGCAGGGTTTCTACTGCCCAAGACAATTTGATTGGAACTCATGTCTGGGGCTATCTACCTGGGACACTCTGAGGTTGACCTTCAAATTTCTCCAGTAGAAAGGAACTGAATGGTGGGGGCAGGGCACTACAGCTGTATACATCTCTACTCAGCTGAGATTTAAAACTAACACTGTGATTTTAGGATAGGGTAGAGGTTGGCTGATTTCAAAACAAGATAAGCTTGTGCTATCTCACCATAAGTCTCCAGATTCTCTGGCCAAAACTCTGAAAGGGGCCCTTGTAATGTTGTAGGGGATAAGGCACAATTACAAGGTTTAGCACTTTGATAAGGGGCTGATTAACTCTGCTACCTGGAACCCCAAAGTCAATCTAAGCCTATAAGTTTTAATAACCAAATGGTTAAAAATAAACGTGGGGTAGAAAGAATAGACTAATTTTAGCAACATGAATAATCAGAGTAGATCATTCCCATCAAGGAATGACAAAGGAGATAGAACAGAAAATGTCATGCATAGACAAATGGTGGAAATGTCAGAAATAGAATTCAGAATATATATGGCAAATAAAATTAATAAAATGAAAGAAAAATTAGGAATTGAAATCCAAAAAGTAGTTTTAAAGTTGTTGCAAGAAATCAAAAAAATTAAAGACAAAGTAACCGAAGATATGGACATAATGAGAAAAGAGAAAACAGAGCTCAAGGAAATGAAAAAGTTATTCGAGGAGCTCTGAAATACAGTAGAATTGCTCACTAATAGAGTTGACCAGGCACAAGAAAGGATCTCTGAAATTGAAGACAAAGCTTTTGATGTCTTAAATGCTGAAAGAGGCAGACAAATGGAGGGCAAAAACTGATCATTCCCTAAGAGAGTTTTTGGGATCACCTCAAAAGATCAAACATTCATTATACGAATTCCTGAAGGAAAAAAGGAAGGTCCTAAAGATACAGATGCTCTACTCCAAGAGAATATAGAGAAAAATTTCCCAAGCATTGCAAGAGACACAGGATTTTAGAGAGTAGACAGTTTCAGAACCCCAGCAAGATTCACTTCAAATAAGGCATCTCCTAGACACATTGTGATTAACTTTGCCAAAGTTAATATGTGGGAGAACATTCTAAAAGCAGGTAGACGTAAGAAAGCATTACTTAAAAAGGGATAAATATCAGAATTACTGCGTATCTCTCAGCCTAAACCTTTCAAGACAGAAGAGGATGGTCATTGACCTTCAATATTCTAAAACAAAACAACTTCTAGCCTGGGATCCTGTATCCAGCTAAACTCAGTTTCTTTTGTGATGGAAAAATCAAATACTTTAATGACATACACATGTTGAAGAAATTTGCCATTATAAAACCAGCTCTCCAGGATATTCTCAGACCCATCCTCCACAATGACCAGTACAATGATCTACCACCAAAGTAAACTCACCCAGAAATTTTCAAACAAAATCCAACTTCCACAGTGGTGAAAGGATTAAAAATATCCACTGGAAATTTGAAGAACATGACACCTAAAATGCTACCATGCTTATCAATTCTCTCAATTAATGTGAATGACTTAATTGGTCCTCTAAACACGTGTTAGATGACTGAATACATAAACTCAGACCATATATCTGCTGCATGTAAGAATCTCATCTTACCTTAAAAAATAAAAATTAACTCAGGATGAAGGGATGGACATGTGCAATACAGGCAAATGGAAAGCAGAAAAAAAGCAGGCTGTTCAATTTTATTTGCAGATACAGTTGGCTTTAAACCAACTAAAATAAGGAAAGAAAAGGATGGTCACTACATATTTTTCAAGGGAAACATTCAACATGAAGAGATTTCAATAATTAAAATTTATGCACCCTACCAGAATGCTCCTCAATTTATAAAGCAAACCATAATGAATATGAACAAATTCATATCTTCCCTGCACTATAATAGGCAGAGCATTTAACATCCCTTTGAGAGTTTTGGATAGATCCTCAAGGACGAAACTAAACAAAGAATTATTAGACTTAAATTTGACCTTAAAACACATGGACTTAACAGACCACTATATAATATTTCATCCTGATAACACTGAATAGATATTATTTTCGTCAGTCCATGGATCATCCTTCAAAATTGATCATATCTTAGGATGAAAGTCTAGCCTCAGCAAAATTAAACAAATAGAAATTATTTGTCTCTTCTCAGACCAACATGGAATAAAAGTTGAACTCAACAGCAACAGAAATTTTCATACTTAAACTCATGGAAACTAAATAATCTTAGGCTGAATGATAGCTGCATTAAAGATGAGACTAATAATTAAATCATACAATTTTTGGAAGAAAATGATAATGAAGATACAGATCATTAAACATTTTGATAGCTAGCAAAAATCAAACTACAAAGGCAGTTCTAAGAGGGAAATTCATAGAGTTGGAAGCCTTCATCAATAAAACAGAAAGAGAGAAAGCCAGGAACATCATGGGTCATCTCAAGCAACTGGGAAATGAAAAAAATCACAGCCCCCACACAGCAAAAAAAAAAAAAAGAAAAGAAAAGAAATAACAAAATTAGAGTATAATTAAATAAAATTGAAAACAAAAGAATCATTCAGAAATTCAATGAAATAAAAACTTGTTTTTTTTGAAAAGATTAGCAAAATTGATAAACCTTTGACTAACCTAACCAGAAACAGAAAAATAAAATCCCTAATATCATCGATCAATTTTGAATAGACCTATATCAATCACTAAAATAGCTTCAACTATATGTAATCTCCCAAAAAAGAAAAGTCTGGGATGAGATGGCTTCACATCACAATTCTGCCAAACCTTTAAAGAGGAACTACTACCTATATTATACAACTTTTTCCAAAAAATAGAAAAATAAGGAATATTTCCCAACACATTCTATAAAGCAAATATCATCCTGATCACCAAACCAGGAAAGGATCCAAGAAAGAAAGAAAATTAAAACCAATATCATTAATCAATATCAATGCAAAAATATTCAATGAGATCTTAGCAAGCAGAATTCAACAACACTTCAAAAAAAATATACACCATGAGCAAATTGGTTTTACTTCAGGGTTACAAGTTTGGTTCAACATGCGCAGATCTATAAATAGAATACACCACATAAATAAAATAAAAAAACAAAGACCATATGATTCTCTCAATTGATGCAGAAAATGCTTTTGATAACATCCACCATCCTTTCATGATCAGAACACTTAAGAAAATAGTCTTAGATAAGTCATTTCTTCAACGAATGGAGGCCCTCTACAGCAAACGCATATCAAATATCATATTGAATGATAAAACATTTCCACTCAGATTAGAAAGTAGGCAAAGATGCCTGCCCACTGTCGCTATTACTATTCAACATAATAATGATAGTCTTACCCATCACATTCAGGCAAGAGAAGGTGATCAAGGGTATCGAAAGGAGGTAAGAGGAGGTCAATCTCTCACTTTTTCACAGATGACATGACCTTATACCTGGAAACCCCGGGTATTCAACTACAAAACTCTTAGAAGTGATCAAGGAATACAGCAGCATCTCAGGATACAAAATCATTACTTACAAATCAGTAGTTTTTATATACACCAACAATGGTCAAGCTGAAAAAATAGTCAAGGACTCTATTCCTTTAATAGTAGTGGCAAAGAAGATGAAATAACGGGGAATTTATCTATAGGGGATGTAAAAGATCTCTGTAAAGAGAACTATTCTATTAAACTCTGAGAAAAGAAACAGTTGAAGATGTTAACAAATGGAAAAGATAACATGCTCCTGGCTGGGAAGCATCAACGTTGTTAAAATGTCCAAACTACCCAAAGCAATATAGAGATTTATTACAATCACTATTAAAGCACCATTGTCATACTTTAAAGAGCTTGAAAACTAGGGCTTCATTTTTATATGGGTTCAGAGAAACCTTGAATAGCTAATACATTCCTCAGGAAAAAAAAAATCAAGAGGTATTACATTACCAGACTTCAGGCTATGTTATAAATCTAGTGATTAAAACAGCACAGTACTGGCACAAAAAACTGAGAGGTAGATTTATGGAACAGAATAAAGAACTGAGATGAACCCAGCCACTTATAATCATTTGATCACTGAAAGCCTACAAAAACATTCAGTGGAGGAAAAGCTCCCTATTTAACAAATTGTGCTGGGTGGACTCACTTCTAGTAACCTGTAGAAGACTGAAACTGGACCTTCAGCTTTCACTATTAATGAAAATTGATTCTCACTGGATAAAATATTTAAACTTAAGACATGAAACTATAAAAATACTAGAAGAGAATGCAGGGAAAATGTTTGAAGAAATAGGCCTGGGTGAATATTTTATGAGAAGGACCCTCCTGGCAATTGAAGCAACACCAAAAATATATTACTAGTATCTGAACAAACTAAAGAACTTCTGCACAGTCAAGAGCATAGTAAGTAAAGCAAATGGATAACTTTCAGAATGGGAGATTTTTTCTGGTTATGCTTCCATCAATGTTCTGATTGACAACTCAAACTAATCAATAAAAAAACCCAAAAACAAACAAACAAAAAACAATGAATAACCCCATTTCTATGTGGGCAAGAGACTTGAACAGAACTCTCTGAAGAAGGCAGGCACATGGCCTACAAACAAATGAAAAAATTTTCTTCATCGTTTATCATCAGAAAAATGCAAATCAAAACCACTTTGAGATATCGTGTAATTCCAGTAAGATTAGCCCATATCACAAATTCCCAAAACTACAGAAATTGGCATGTATGCAGAGAGAAGGAAACACTTCTACACTGCTGGTGGAAATGCAAGCTAATATGACCCTCTGGAAAGAAGTTTGGAGAATACTCAAGGACCTAAAAGTAGATCTACCTTTTTTTTTTTTTTGACCAGGGCTGGATTTGAATCCACCACCTCCAGCATATGGAGCTGGTGCCATACTCCTTTGAGCCATAGTCACCACCCAGTAGACCTATCATTTGATCCTGCAATTCCTCTACTAGGTAGGTATATACCCAGATGATCAAAAATCATTTTACAACAGACATTTGCACCAGAATGTTTATTGCAGCCAAATTCATAATTTCCAAGTATGGAAACAGCCCAAGTGACCATTGACCCATGAATGGGTTACCAAATTGTGGTATATGTACACCATGAAATACTATGCAGCCATAAAAAGGGATGGAGACTTCACATCTTTTATGTTTACCTGGATGGAGCTGGGACATATTCTTAGTAAAGTATCTCAAGAATAGAAAAAAAAGCATCCAATGTATTCAATACTACTATGAAATCAATATATAATCACCTACACATTCATATGAATGGTAAAACATAACTTACAGTCCAGAAAGTAAGAGGGAAGAGAAGGGAGAGGGGAGGGGAGGGGAAAGCCAGAATGAGCGACGGTATTTGGGGGGATCTCACCTAATGTGCATAATGCATAATGTACATTTCCAAACTCTTAGTAAAAAGAGTATAATTGTCTTACCACAACAAATACGTGAGAGAGTTGATGGATGTGTTAATCAGTTTGATGTAAGTATTTCAAATTGTATATCAAATCAGTAAACTGCACCCCATAAATGCATCAATGTACACAGTTATGATTTAATAAATAAAACAAAACAAGGAATATACAGTGTGAACATTGAAAAAATAATAGAAGTATATAAAAAATTGAATATAAAATTATACAAGATGTAAAAATGGAGTATTTATTAGGTTTTTTTTTGAGAAATTTATGTGGGAAAAACAAGAAAAGTAAAAAAAACTTTACAAAATGAGAAATACACATTATTTTTAATAGAGTTTATTTTTAGACCAATTTTATGTACACAACAAAATTGAGCAGTTATGTACAGAGTTCCCATTAAAACCCCTTTTTACCACAAATGCTCAGCTCCCCCCAATATGAATATAGCACATCAGAGTTGTAGATTTGTTACAATAAATGGTGCATCATCTACAGTTCATTATGACCCAAAGTCTATACAGTAGAGTTACAATTTGTGCACATTCTATGGATTTTGAAAAATGTGTTAATATACTTACATGTATCCACTATTAGAATATTGTACAAAATATTTTCATGGCTCTAAAAGTTTTCTGTGCTTCACATGTTCATCTATTCCTCCTTCCTAACCCCTGGCAATCCCTGAACATTTTGCTGTCTCTGTAGTCTTGCCTTTTCCAGAATGTCATATAGTTGCGATTGTATATATGTAACCCATTCATATTAGCTTCTTATACTTAGTAATACACATTTAAGGTCCATTAACATCCTTTTATGGATTAATAGCTGATTTTTTGAGCCCTGAATAATATTCCATTGTCTAAATATACAACAGTTTATTTATATCTTCATTTATTGAAGAACATCTTGGTTGCATCCAAGATTTGGCAATTATGCATAAAACTGCTGTAAACATTTGTGTGTAAGGTTTTTTGTGGCCATAATTTTTTAACTTATTTGGTTAAATACTAAGAAATGTGATCACTGGATTTTTCTTCTCATAATTTCTTTTTTGAGACAGAATCTCACTTTTCCACCCTCAGTAGAGTGCTGTGGCATCATAGCCCACAGCAACCTCAAACTTTTGGGCTAAAGTGATCCTCTTTCCTCAGCCTCCCAAGTAGCTGAGAGTATAAGCACCCTCTGCAGTGACTGGCTATTTTTTTCTTTTTAGAGGGAGGGTCTCGCTCTTGTTCAATCTGGTATTGAACTCATGAGCTTAGGAAATCCACCCAGTTGGGCATTCCAGAGGGCTAGGATTACAGGTGTGAGTCATTGTGCCTGGTATGTCTTCTCATAATTTTTATGTTGCCTTTTGTAGCTAATTAGGCCAGGTATCTGCCACTTCCATTTAATAATGAAATGATACTATGTGCATACAAAATTATGGATGTTTGAATCAAATAGCACCAGTTTATGATGAGCAATATGATATCTTCTAGGGCTTATTCATAAACCATCAGCTGCTTTTAAAATGGAGAATAGAGTAAGGTAAGACTGTTCTCCTAAACTGAAGGGTTCTGTGTTATTATCTTTCCAGTGGGATTTACTAGAGGCTGTCACTGAAACTTTGCACACCTTCTGGACCTCTAGTCCATAAAGCCTTAGTAGTTGAGTATAGTATACTGCTGCCTAGAAATGATGGAGAACCAATATTTTCTAGAACTTACTTAAACTTAGAACCTCTACAAATAACCAATAGATCTTTTGTGGTAGTACATGAAATGTGTTATATGTTGTCTTCCAAATCCAAAGATAGCTACCTAGTATTATACATGTATTTTTTGACCAGTTTGATGAGAGTATTTCAAAATGTGTGTGAAAACACCACACTGTACCCCATGATTGCATTAATGTACACAGCTATGATTTAATAAAAAAAAAGTGGAAACAACTTGACTCTCAGTTTTTAAGGACTTTTTCCAGTATATTTTAGACTATTAGACTCTTAGAAACTTCATTAATGTGGCACATCCTTAACTCTTGCATAGTTTATCTCCTACTCTCTGGTATTCATACACCTTCCTAAGGCATCTGTGGCAGTGCTACTCAAGTTATGGTCCATGGACTCATGTAAGTTTCTAAACTGTTTTCTATTACTATACAAGATAACTATAGAAATTTAAATGTTTTAAAATTTATATATAGCAATTCAGCATACTTGCAACATCCAAGTACATAAACTTTTTCCCTAATACTTCATGTTTATTATATTTTACAAAGAATATCAATTCTTGATAAAATGAAAAAAATAAAAATCCCTTATTATTTGCTAGTGAAGTTTGATAAGAACTGACCTAGTGTGCTTGGTACCTCCAAGCTAGTGGATCAAATTAAAATAACATCATTAATCTAATTGGCCAAAGTGATATTCTGTGGGATATCAAGATGATCAAAGTCTCTCTCAACTATATATATATATTTTTTTTTTGAGACGGAGCCTCAAGCTATCCCCCTGGGTAGAGTGCCATGGCATCACAGCTCATAGCAACCTCCAACTCCTGGGCTCAAGCGAGTCTCCTGCCTCTGCCTCCCAAGTAGCTGGGACCACAGGTGCCCGCC
>CAUYQV010051699.1:0-13929 GCA_963574575.1 Galagoides demidoff | reverse complement strand
TGTGGTCCCAGCTGCTTGGGAGGCGGAGGCAGGAGACTCGCTTGAGCCCAGGAGTTGGAGGTTGCTATGAGCTGTGATGCCATGGCACTCTACCCAGGGGGATAGCTTGAGGCTCCGTCTCAAAAAAAAAAAAAAAAGAATCGGAGAAGCTTAGAGGAGATTTCAACACCCTCATAGGAGTAGGAAGACAAAAATCGGAGTTCAGGACTACTCACATAGCCAAGACTTGGGAAGATAAGATCTCAGGGAGAAGAAAGGATCCCAGCAGTTTCAGGGCCTACCAGGACCGAGTGAGCCAGAGAGGGTGAGCAGAAGCTGCTAAGAACCCAAGGAGAGCAGCTGGAGTACTGAAGCTCAGGCCTATCACATTAGAGGTCTCTGGCAAACACCCAAAGCTTTAAGGGAGACCTCTGAAAGATAACATCTCCCCTCAATTCCAGATTGAAATCCAAGACTTGATACTTTCACCTGGAAGACAAGCAGGCATCTCAGCCAGGACTTATTCAAAACTGACTCCCCATTTCTTCCCTACACCCCAATTACAACACAGCCTCATCCTTCCAACTAGACCCTGGCTCAGCATAGACTACCCCTTCTCTTACCCCCATGTCCAATCTGTCAGCATCTCCTATTGACCAAACCCTCAAAACACCCAGCATCTGTCCACTCTTCACAGCTCCAGCATCACTCCTTGGTCCAAGCCACCATCTCTTCCCTTCTGGATTGTCATAGTACACCTGTGCAGCTCATCTCTTGGCGTCCATATTTTCCCTAGAGACACAACGTTTGCAAAAGCAAAAGTCATATCATGTCAACACCAAGAGCAAAGCTCAAAACCTTAGCATGTCCTGCAACAACTCGACCTTAGCATGTCCTCCAGCATGTCAACCGTAGAGTAGTATATAACATCCTGACTAACCTTAGACTGGCCTATGAGAGCCTATGTGATTTCCTCCCCCAACTAATTTTTATGTAAAACTTTTATTTTAGAATATTTTTAGATTTACAGAAAATCAGTGAGGATAACAGAGTCCTAGTAGTCCCTGCACCTGGTTTCCCCTCTTAATATCTTACACGAGTGTGTGTTATTTGTCACAATTAATGAATGGATATTGACATACTACATTAACGGAAGCCCATGCTTTATTTGGATTTCATTAGTTTCTTCCCGGTGGGGTCCTTGCTGTTTCCAAACCTCTCCGGAATTTTGAACCATGTGACTGAATTACCTGTTAATTAAATTATTTGTTTTTTAAAGCATATTCCAGCCCTACACTAGCTCAGGATCAGAGGATCACTGATGCTGTACTTTACAGAGAATGCCAAAGCCCCAAAGCCAGGTCAGGCCGCTGCAGGTGTGTGTTCCAGGATGGCCGGCTGCCCTCAGCAGCTGCATCTGCTCCCGAGTCCGGAGCTTATCCCCTCCCCAGCCCAAAAGAAGGCACATTGTTCTGGCCACAATTCTGCCAATCCAGGAGGTGCGGGTGAGGGTGGGATCTAGGACAGAAGCTGAAGAAACAACCCAGTGATTCTTCTTTCCCAGCTGCCTGAAGAGCTAATTATCCCAGCAGATAGCTGAGGATATCTGCCGTCCAGTGACCACGCCTGCTGCAGTGAGCACGGCCATTTCCTGGGGGAAAGGTTACCGGAATCAGCTATTCTCGGGACTCAACGGCACCCACCTCTGCGGTGGGGCATAGCGGGCGGCACCGGATTTCCCCTAGCCACGACCTGGAATGATCTGGGGGATGCGGACCGCCCAGGGCAGGACCATGCAGGCCGGGTTCTGCAGGAGGATTCTGGGGTCTCCCTGTTCCACCCTGAAGGCTCTGGATCCCCGCAAGCACCCAGCCGAAGGGCGCGGCTAGACACTCGGGGGCGTTGTACCAGCCTGCCCACTCACCTGACCCAGCCCACTTGGGTCTCGCCACTTGCAAGCCCTGGGCGCCACCTGTAGTCCGCTCCTGCCAGCAGGGGGCGCCGTTCCCTAACACTCTGCAGGAGCCAGAGCGAATCCCAGGACCGCGTATGGGCACCTACCCTCCTTCCCCGCCCCCTATACGTCTGTGGCTTGAGTGTCTCCCATCTTTGGAGCAGAGCCCCTAGGTACCTGCCCCACGCGTCTGAGGCTCTAATGTCCCCCATCTTTGGAGCAGGGCCCACCCCAACCTTAGTCTGAGGCATGAAGTTGATAGGAGGACCCCCACCTCAGCAGCAGTGGGCTCCAAGGTTTGTCCCCACACCTGTCCCATATTGCTTCGGGTGACATCTGACCCACAGGCACTGAGAAGGAGGCCCCAGGTAGGTCAGACCAGGTTGTAAGTGGAGATGGGCTCAGGCCAGCTGCTGGGCACCTGGCAAGTGAGCCCTGCCTCTTCCCCAGGGAGGGGTTGGCAGGTGGGCCTGCTACAAACATTGTCCTGAGGGCACCACAGCCCTGGCTGCCCCACCACTGCCTGCCCTCTGAAAGGCCTTCATCTCGGTGTCCACAATGCCACCAGCCGCATCAAAGAATGTCTGTGGAAAGTCATATTTTTCCCCAAACCAAAAAAGTTCAAACTTGGAGCACAAACATTCAGCTCATTATTTAGAAATAACAAGTCCTCTGAGTCCTGGTATCAGATCAAAGCTCAGAAATTAAATTCTCCAGAAAAGGAGGCACCCTTGGATCAGCAGATTTATGTTTGCTTATTTTTTCTTTTTTTCATTCAGCAGCTAAAAAAAGGGAGTCAAAAGCTGCCTAGTGGTTTGAAAGTCTGGCCCGGGGTTTGTGAGCCACAAGGAGGCAGCGAGCTCAGAGGCTTCTAGGCATGGAGGCTGAAAATATTTGGTTGACATGACAATGGAGGCAGCTTGGCAGCATGTCAGGTACTGGCTCCAGAACATCCTCGTCCGGTCCCCCCACCCCTGTTCACACACATGCACAGCACACTCACACACATATGCACACACATGTGGGCACACACGGGATCACAGCAGCCAGCAGGATGAGGAATCTGAGTGTGGCTCTCGGCTCTTACCCTGAGGACCAAGGCTTGGGCTGGCCTGAGGTTGGCTGCATCCCAGGGGGTATAGCAGAGCTGCTCCAGGAATCATGGGGAGCCCACAGCACCTCCCACCCTTGCCCACTCCCAAGTGGAGACTCACTTGCGGGCGACACCACTTCTTGCCATCCCATTCCTTCCTCCAGAGGCCCCCAAAGTTCCTCACTGCACTCTTGCTTGCCCAGAGTAGATGGTCATCACCCTCAAGTGGGTAGTCCCAACTGTGGCCACCAGGGCTATCCCCTCCAACTAAGGCTGTACTGCAATTCTGGGATACAGCTGTCCGCAGGACAAGAATCTCTAAGAAAAGGAACAGCAGTGCCTGTTTAGAGAGCAATAGAGAAGTGGGGTCACTTCCCTGCCCCTCCCCTGGTGCCACTAAGTGCTACCCAGGTGAGCATCCTATAAGTGGGCACTGTAGGTACACAGGGATTGGTTGATCTATAAGCATGTGACCCAGACTCAGCCTATGAGATGGGAAGGAATTTGTGGGTCTTCTAACCTCAGGCCTGTAGTCTCGGACAACACACCCAGGTCAGACTTCCAGGCCCCCTGACCATGACAGGGAAACTGGCCCAAGGCAGGGCCGGCACCACAGAAGGCCCAGGGCCACAGATCCTCTATGACAATGCTAAGGGCTAAATACAGACCACCCCGAAGCCCACCCTAGCCCCACCTAACAGTCTCAGAGGCCGTAACCCCTTCAGTACTTGAGGCAGTTTGAGTTGCATGTTCTATGAATGCCCAAATATGAAGCTAGGTCTATTAACATTCCTTATTTACAGTGAAGTAAGCCTCAGTCTTCCTAGGCTCATAAACAGACAGGGACAGGTGACAGCATTTAGGGCTCTTCCAGATGCTCCAGAATCATCTCCCTGCCTTGAGACCCTTAATCCCATCTGCAAAATCTTCTTGTGCTGTATAAGGTCACATTCCAGGATCCAGCAGGAATGCCTTTTTCCTTTGGGGTGGGGAGTTGTTCCACTTGCCATTTGTGTATGTAAGAACATAACGTAAGTCTTATACACTCAGATGCATGGTGTGCACCTGCCCGGGGTTCACCTGAGTGTACACACAAACAGCTTAACTTAGTCTGTGCTCCCCAAAGAGCATAGTCTAAGATAAGAATTTGGGTGCAAGTGGTTTATTTGGGAGGAAAGCTTAGGAGGCGGAGAGGAGGGAGTGGAGGCAGGGAGGGGAGGCACAAGAGGGGGCGTTCACAAGCAGATCACTGCTTTGGCCCTTAACAGGTGCATGGGTGCATAGGTGCCACGAGGCACACACTGAAGCCAGGAGTGTTTTTACGGCCTGTGTGCCACCCTCAGAAACCTCTCATCCTGTCCCCTTTGGGGACAGACACTTGTTAACCCCAAGAGACCTTGCCAAAAGAGAGATGTGTTTGAATCTAACACATAAAAAGACTGATACCCCTTTAAAGTTCTCCCAGAACTCCCGTCTCTAAGTTTAGCGCCAACACAGCAAATAAAAGGGAAGAAATGGGAAACATCTGGAAATACTGACAATGTGATGCTCTTTTTTTCTCAAAAATGATAAAAATAGTGTCATAGACAAGTTCGTTTTCTAGGCAATGTTATTTTAGGCAGTGTGTATAAATGGCATGAGAATTAGTGCAAATTAAGTAATTAGGCAAGGCTGGCAGCTAGAACTGGCAGGTGCTAATAGACACGGGACCTGACAGTGCCTGCGCATCCTGACGCTCCGTGTCCGACAACATCAACCAGGAACTCGCTACTCCTCAGAGGACGCCTGGAGGTGAGGGTGAGGCTCAGCTGCTGGATGTTCTTGGGAGACCCATGTCCCCTCGGTGTGCTTCTGGGTCTTGGAGACACAGCAGCCATTTTGGACAATACAACCAGGCTCCAGATCAAGCCTCGATTAGATTGCTATACCCCACCCCACCCCCAAATTTATGAGGATTTATGGATGAGATCACCATGGGCCCACAGTGCTCTTCAGATGTTGATACAGACCAAAGCTCTCCTCGGGACTGTCTGGACAGCAACTCCACTCTGGAGAAAGCTGCAGAGCCAGAAAAGCCCGTGAGGGGCACACTCCTGCCCAGGATCCTCTTCTGCAGGGAGGTCTGCACAAGCCAATTTACATAGCCTTCCAAAGGAGCCTGACTGCACAGGGCTCCTGCTATAAGAGAACTTCTAGCCCCTTTCATGAATGAGGAAACACAGGTTAACTGACTTGTCAGGGCTGCAGAGCCTGTAGAGGGGAGGTCTCATTCCCACATCTTCCCAGGCCCAGGGAGGGCAGGACTCAACATGGGCCCTTGGAGGTCCCTGCTCCATTCAGTGAGGGAGGCAGTGCTGGCACAGCAGTGATTTCAGGGCACAGGCTGGGCCTCGGTGTCCTACAGATGGAGCCTAAGGGTCAGCCCCATGAGAGTCCTCTGGGCACTCCTGGCTGGGAACTGGGCACAGTGGAGCCCTAACGCTGCATGCTCACCTATGTGTGGCCTGTGTGAGCTACTTCCCCTCCTCAGCCTCAGTTTCCTCCTCTGCAAACGAGGATGGTGGGGCCACTGGGAGAGCATCCCATCAGCATGGCCATTCTCACTGCCACTATCATAAGCCCCTGGGCACATTCCAGGCTCTGATCCTCTGTTATTTCTGAGAACCCCCAAACCCAAGATTTGAGTCCTCTCTATTTCAGTACATTTTCCAGAGAAACTGAACTTCCAGCAGAATTCCTTTCTTAAGAAGTTCCCAAACTAAAGCCTTATACCCCCTTCCCTTTACATTCTGTGCCGTGAGGGCAAAGGTTTCTCTGACTTATTTGCTGGCCGGTCCCAGCACACAGTAGGTGCCTGGAAAACACTTTCTGGGGGCTTTGGTGACCAAAGGCTATTGCCTGCACATAGCCCCTTGCTCCTCAAACATGCTCCCTCCCCCGCTACTCTAAAGTACATATGGGGGTGACCATATTGAGATATGTATGGGAGAGGCAGGTACTTGAGAGGGGCAGCAGGCAGGGTGCACAGGAGGTGAGTGAGGGGCTGTGGATCAGGAGCCCCACTGTGGAGAAGTGGCACTGTCTGCTTTGCACCCCTGTACCGGGCTCGTAGAAGGGGCTCTGTGAGTATGTGATGTGTGAAAACATCGCAGCAACATTCCCTGACATGCTCTGGGAGGAGTTGTGTAAGATTCCTAGGGCTAAATAACCATAAATGGGGCCTGAGCAACAGGAATGTATCGTCTTACAGTCCTGGGGGCTGGAGGTCCCAGATGAAGGTGTCAGCAGGGCTGGCTCCCCCTGAGGGCCGGGAGGCCTCTCCCTCTTCCGGTGGTGGCAGATGCCTTGGTGCATCGCCCCTCCTGTCTCGTCTTTGCACGACTTTCTTCTGTGTCTCCTCTTCTGACAGGGACACTGGCCGTTTGATTTAGGGCCCCCTCGGAAGCCAGGATGAGCTCATCTTGAGGTCCTTAACTAATTGCTTCTGTGATGACCCTATTTTCTACTAAGATCACATTCTAAGGTTTTGGGTAGGCATGAATTTTGGGGGGTTACTACCCAATCCAGTATGAGAGTTTTCCAGGCAAAGGGTTTGGAGAAGGCTCTGTACTCATATGCTGAAACACATTGCAGCCTCCCAGGGCAGAGTGGGACTTACTGCTCCAGGGAGTCATCCTCAGAGCCTGATTAACCTGCAAGTCACAACAATTTCCAGCCTGAGGGGTGCCCCACCCTGCCTTCCAGGCATCCCTTGCTTTCCAGAGGGACAACCCCTCAATTTTTCATCTACCACCACCCTGGAGTCCTCAGGGAAAACCAGACATCCTTAACATAAACGCTGTTTCTGCAGAGCTGTTTGCCCTCCCTGGTCTTCTTCAGTCTGGCTACCCAGCTCGGGGTCCCCAACCAGCAGCCTGGTGATAAGAAACGAAGGTCCACCCCAGACTTCCTGAGTCAGAAGCTGTATTCTACAAGGTTCTCAGGCGACTTCTGAGAAGCTCTGGCCTGTGCAACCAGATAGCATCATCCCCCTGCCTATAAAGTCTGTCCTTAGTTGTCTTCACCTGGCTTGGAGGTGCCTGAGGAGACAGGACAGGACCCAGTAGTGTCAGCTGTGTGGACCCGCCAGTCCACACCAGGTATTTCAAATCGTATAGAGCCCTCCTGCGGCCTCAGTACTCCAAAAAGACTGGGCTCCAACATTTGGGTTTTTCACTGTTCTTGCTTACTCCAGTGACTCCCAACTTTACTGACCACCAGACATGTTTTTCCAGATACCCAGACCTGATATTAACCACTTGGCAGGTGTTATCAACCACACACGTCCTAGTCAGTCCTGGGGAAGGTCCCATGCACCCTGACTGGCGCCCCTTCCAAGACTCTGCCCCGCTGTTCACGCCTGAGCACTTTCTCAGGAGCTCCATGTAGCTGCATGTCTAGTGCCCCTGCACCCAGCGTCCTGCCCTTGCCCCTGTCCCCTGCCTTCTTGTTTACCAGTGGGGAAAACAGGCCTGGCAGGAGGGGTACGAGTCTGTCCCTGGCCCCAGCTGTGGAGCAGCTGAGCTCATAGGAAAGCAGGCTGTGGCCTGAATGCAGCCCTTGTGTGCTGGCCCTTGTTCACAGCCTCCACAAATGCCCAGTGCTTCTATTGACTCAAGATAAGTTCCGGGGGGCTGGAGAACAGCTCACTCCTTGGCCCATGTCTGCTGGCCAGGCCAGGCCAGACCAGGACAGCTGGGTTTGGAGAGTCCTACAGGCCAGGACCCAGTGCTCGGTGCTGCCTTTCAACAAGTACCCTGCCCAGCACCCCCACTGCCCCCCCACCCTGTCCTTGCAGCCATTGCACCCACCAGCCCTTCTTGGCGGTGCCCTGTGGGCAACGGGTCACATGTTCCCTAAGCTCTATCCAGAAACAGGTGCTGAGGGTGACATCATATCTGAACAGAGAGCACCACGTCTTCCAACTTCTATCAGTGTTTATGTTTCCAGCTCCAGGAAAATCTAATCAGACTCCAGCGATACCTGCCATGTCTCTGGCCCATTCTTGTTCCTGGCTGTGGGTGTTGAGCCTCCCCCCCTGGATTTGGAGTTTACCCGCCTCTGGGGCAGCCAGACAGGGGCAATAGAGCTGGGGGGCCCAGGGAGGAGGCCTTGGAGCAGGAATGGGCCCCAGCAGAGACTGGTCCCACCTGCTGGCCTTGGACCTGGGTAGGAATAACTCCTTAGCCAGGCTCTTGGCTCTGTCTTTCTCTCTGCATATATCTACCAAACAGGCCTCTAGCTCAGCATGAGCGTCAGCTCCTGGCCAGAGGTTCGCCCAAAAAAGGAAGGGGTGGGGAAGTTCTTTCTAGAAACTTCCTTTTGGAAAAACAGCAAATTTTCAGTCAAAAGCCCAAGTAGCAAGTACAGATGCTAAATTGGGCCCAGGCCACAGCCACATCCCAACCTGACCGTCCAAGCTCTGCCACTTTCCAACACCACTGGGGGAGCCTTTCCTGCACCCATGAAAAGCAAGCAAGAAGAAACAACCTCAGCGCTCTTGGGCTGTGCTGTCTCTCAGGCCTCCAGAGCTGGGACTCAGTGGGCTGCATCCCTCTCACCCACCCCAGGGGCCCTAGGGCCCAGAGTAACTTCCCGCAGTAGTCTGGGGTTGTGTGGACATGCCAGGAGAGGAGATAAACCCCACCTAATGTCAGAACAAATAGAAGGCTGAAACCAGAGAGGCCTAGGAGAGATAAGATAGGCATTCGCAGCTGGCTGTGCCCCCAGCCACCTGCACCCCCAGTCCCAGCCCAGAAGGAACAAAGGGATCAGGGCCAGCCCACGTTAATCATTACTGGTCAGCCCTGGGTGGGGAGGCCAGCCCTGTTTGTAGGCAACCAAGAGGCACCACCCACAGGCCAGACCACAGGGTTTCACTGGGTCCCTCGATTCTCTGACTTGGCACTATGGGACCCAACAGTGAACCGCACAGACCCTGCCCCTGCCCTGCAGCTGCTCAGGGCTAGCATGAGACACAGGGTATTCGGAGAATCCACTAATTATGGACAAAGGGGGCATCCTCTGAGCCCCATGCCAGCATCAAAGGGTCTCTGAAGGTGAGAGAAGAGTGGAAACAGCCTAACATCACTGTGCACTCCAAATTCAGGGGACAGTGGTGCAGTTCTGGAGGGGCCCAACCACCCTAGCCCCTGTCCCAGTTGAGGCGTTGAAACTATTTGTGGGATATGGGGGTCAAGGGAGAAGCTTCCCCTGGTTGAAGTATCCTCCGCCTCTGCTGAAAGAACCGGCTGCCAGCTGGGAGGGGCTTCTCAGGACTCCAGGGCATCCATACTCAGAGGGATCTCAGACACTCCCACCATGGGCAGAGGGGAGCAGCTGTGCCCAGGCCACACAGCAGGGTGGGGGTCGAAAGGAGCCCATCTAGGCTGGTGAAGCCAAGTGGCCAGAGTGAGACTGGCTGGTGCCAGTGGCAGGGGCCAGGACATCAGCAGACATCTTTGCTGAGCAGGTCCTGGGCCTGGGACCAGGTACCAAGCACCTCACACCTACTATGGATGGCTTCGTGCCAATGCAATTGTGATTTTAGACAAACAATCACTCACAAGGCTCACAAATCCCGCTAAGCCCAAACAAGGATACTGATCACAGAGCAGTGATAGCCAGAGCCCAGACTCAGCCCAGTCTGACCTCAAGCCCTCATTCATTTGCCAAGGAAGGACACCTTCCAGTCAGAGGACCAGAGCTCAGCTGGCTTCCAGACGGGCAATGCATGCATACAAATGTGTGCTATCATTTGCACACACATGTCAGTGTGTATATGTGTGTGGGTGTGCAGAGTGAGGACGTGCTGGCCCCAGTGACAACTGAATACAAAAAACTCTATTATTACCTTTCCTTTGTTGATTAATGTTCAACAAAAATGTGTTTTCTAAAGTAAACTCTGCTTAATCCAGTGTAAGTAACCCTGGATCAATTCTCTAGTCTTGAAATTAAAGTGTCCAATTAATTTTCCATTTGACTGAAATTACATTCACAGAGATCAGTTCTCTTCCATTTCCATTTTACAACAAAATGATGGTTTACCCTGTGGTTTTGTGCATGTCCGTTTTCACGATTATCACTTCTCACACTGGGGCCTTTGGGGGACCAAGTGGCGAGAGACAAACCCTTGAGAAGAAACCGCCGTGGTGGGGACAAATCACTTCTATTTCCCACTCACCAGTCTTCATCCCCATCTTTGTGGACACCAACATCTACTTTTTTTCTGGATCAAATTTTGCTAAATTCTCTCTTAACTTATAGTCCAGAAGATATGTTAGTGGTTGACAATTTATTTTGTGTGCCATCTTACTTGTTAAAGAATTTTATGAAAGACTGCTATTTTCTGGGGGTTTTTCTTTGTTGGTCTTGTTTGGTTTCCCCCCAACTAATACTGGAGAAAATCATGAGCTATTTTATGTGAGAAAGGAGAAAGGTAGAGATGGAGGGGCCCGACATGGCTAGAGCCTTTCAGTTCTGTGGGCCACCATAGCTGGATCACAGGTACATTTCCAGGTATCTGAAAGGCTATCTCCAGGAGAGGTTACAGCTGGAATCATCGGGCTAAGCCCAGCAGCCGCCCCCACTGTGGGTAGTTTCACCCAACTCTGGAGGTCTTGATGCACACATGGGTGGCAGAGGTCTGGCTCTCTGCCTTACTGCCTGAGCTGGGGCAACTCACTCTTATCCTGCCCTGGGGCATGCCACCAGCTTGCAGATGGCAGATGGGGGAGGACTTCTCTGCCCCATAAGCACAGAGTCAGTTCCTCATATTATCCACACATGTATGTACCCTGGGCTCTGCTTCTCTGGAGAGCCCTGGCTGACATACTCTGATGGAGCACAGCCCCCAGTCCCCAGGGTCGAAGTTGAATGCCTTCTATATGTCAAAAGGTGAAGTCCCCATCCCCAGCTGCCATCTGGGGTGACTCTGGAATCAGGCGTGCAGGGGTGGAGGCACTTATGGCTTGGGACCCCCATGAGTTGCTTTCCTAGTGTCTGGAGCATAGCAGGATGGCACAGAGGGCCATGGGCAGATGGTGAACTCAGCCATCGACCCCCCTGTTTTGGAAACGAGGGCAGACTGAGCCTTCTAAAGTAGACTGAGACAATGCATCCCAGTAGAGCTAGTCCCCTCGGAGCTGTCTAGGTTCTCACTTTGTTCCCGAGGAGACACTGACTCTGGAGATGGACGAGCCCGATCCTGCCCCGGGAGCCCCTCTTGCCCTTGGGGTGTTGGTTTCTGTTGTTGGGTCTCATCCTGTGGGAGGTCAGCAGCAGGCCCTGCTGAATGAGTAGGCCATGACTGTCAGCCCCCCAGCTCAAGGATGTGTGTGACAACTTAAGGAAGGGGACAGAGTCAGACTGAACCTTTCACCTTGGCTGCCGTGTGCTTGCTTGGGCTCACGAGGGTGAATGTTCATAACAAAATTACCTGCCCTGCCCTCCCAGAATATTCTGTGTTCCTAGAAACTGCACCTCTGGGGTCCTCACACTGTAGGACAGCACTCAAGGGGCCCTTTCAACCCAACTCATGGTCCACAACACACAGCCAGAACCTTCCCTGGCCCCATGGTGGACAGAGTGGCCCTGGGCCCTGGCTCTGTCCAGGCCTGAGCCAGCCCCACTGGATGGGAGTTGGCACCCAAAACCTGAGAAGCTCCTGGGGAGGGCAAGAAGGAGGGACATCTCACATCAGTCTTGCTAGGCCTGAGAAAACCAATTTCCTTTCCCTATTGCTGCTGTGTCCGTAGGAACTCTGGTCCCTGTTTAATTTAGCCTGAATTAATTGCCAGTGGGAAGGCAGGTGTTCCTCTTGGTTTCTCTCTCAATTTCTCCCGTGTGCCCTTGCAAATGGCTCTGCAGCCCCCCACAGTGAGATCTGTGGTCAGCACTGGCATTCAAAGTCCAAGCTGCTGACACTGGAGGTCCAGGCACTTGCACCTGCGCAGCTCACCTGTGTCTGCAGCTCCACGAGGAACCTGGGTCCCTCTGATCCAAGACTGTGGATTACTTTCTGCACTATCTCTGCTCTTCCTGATGTCCAAGCCCTTTACAAGGGTTAGCAAAGAATCAGAGAACCAGGGAAACACACGGATCTTATCCTCACCTGTGGCTGATCCCTGGAAATGTAGGGCAATACAGCCTTCCAGGTCCCACTGTGGACTTGGCCCTGACATGGTCCCACCTAGTCTCTGTAGGTCAGAAGTTGGTGACTGGTCGCCAAGAGGAGGCCACTTAGCATGAGGCCTGAAGGATGGTGAGCCCAGGAGTGGGCACATTTTCATGTTGGACTCCCTCAGCCCGAGGCAGGACCCCAGTTTGTGCCCCCGTTGCCACCCCGACCCCCACCAGCATCTCCAAGACATGGATAACCAAGTGATTCCTCTAGGGTACCCTCCAGAAAGGACGCCAAACACCATGTGCCACCCTCTGGTGTCCACTGCACAGCCATACTGGGGGTATCACAGGAACAGGAGCCACAGATCTTCAGAGAGGACCACGGGCCAGGGCCACAGGAGAGGTGGTGCCCAGCCAGCAGGGTTCAGGTTCGGGAACTGCTGCTGTGAAGGCTGGCACAGAGTGAGGCTCGCTCCTGCTGCAGTGTGAGCAAGTGCCTGGCCATGGGCCTCTCTGTATCCCACAAGTGACATGGTGCAGAGACATGAAAGCCAGCTGTGCAGCAGCTCCTGATGCATGCAGGGACCCTGGCTGTGTGCTGACAGAGCCATGGCCCAGCCCAGGCTGTAAACTTGTGCCCTGGCCCTTGTCCCCTGGCCCTTGTCCCCCATGTCCACAGAGCCTCCTCTGCCCATGTGCACAGCTCAAAGTGTGGGCAGCCACCTTCCAGCCTGGACAAGGCTATGTAGCCTAGACTGTCCCACTCGTTACCTCTAACACTGACATGAATTTGGAACAGCACCGGAGGCACCAAGGAGAACACCAGCAGGTGGGAAGGGGAAGGTGAACTGCTCAGGTCCCGGACTGAACCTGGTGACAGAGGAGATGGTCCTGGTGCTCATTTCCCAGCTCCCAACATAGCAGGGAGGTCACCCATAGAGAATTGAATGGGAGCCCCATAAACAACAGGGGCTTGGGGTCTACTCTTCCTCACAGCCTGAGAATTCCCACCCTGTATCAGGCCAGAAACAAAACTTCACTTGATTGGCTTAACAGTGGAGAGGACAGAGCCATAGAATTGAGCCAACGGGGGCAGCAGAGAGAAGGCAGACAGGTGCACGTCCCGCACACAGGAACAGATCATCCGCACAACATTTGTGTCCTCAGTATTTCAGACAGAACAGAGAAAGTGGGTCCAGGAGTATTCAGAGAAATAATGCCTGAAAGCTTTCAAAATATTTGGCCAAAAGCACAAATCCAGAGTTAAGAAGCTGAGCAGAGACTAAGTAGGAAAAATGCAAAGAAACCCACATCAAGACACATCAAAATTAACTTCTAAAAACTACCCCATATACACAAACGTGAAAGCAGCCAGGGGAAAACAGTACTTTACTTATAGGGGAATGCCAACCAGAAGGCGGGAGATGGTGGGCACGCTCTGGGGCTGGGGGGGGAGCCCCACGGTGCCCAAGTAGTTCTGCTTCTTGGTCGACCCAATGGCAGGGTCCTGCTGCAGGATAGTGACATCAGGTAGAGGGAAGTGTTGGGCGGGGTCTCTCTACACTATTTCTTCTTCTTTTCTTTTCTTTTCTTTTTTTTTTTTTTTTTTTTTGAGACGGAGCCTCAAGCTATCCCCCTGGGTAGAGTGCCATGGCATCACAGGTCATAGCAACCTCCAACTCCTGGGCTCAAGCGAGTCTCCTGCCTCAGCCTCCCAAGCAGCTGGGACCACAGGCGCCCG
>CAUYQV010051696.1:0-14500 GCA_963574575.1 Galagoides demidoff | reverse complement strand
CCCAGCTACTTGGGAGGCGGAGGCAGGAGACTCACTTGAGCCCAGGAGTTGGAGGTTGCTATGAGCTGTGATGCCATGGCACTCTACCCAGGGGGATAGCTTGAGGCTCCGTCTCAAAAAAAAAAAAAAAAAAAGATCTAGGACAGCAAAGGGTTCTTAGATTTGACACCAAATTTCAAGCCATAAACTTGATCAATTAAACTTTATCAAAATTAAAAACATTTGCTCTGGAACAGATCCTTTTAAGAAGATGAAAATTTCAGAGAGGGAGAAGATATTTGCAAACTACAGGTCTGACAAAGATTAGTGTCTACGAGATATTTGAAAACTCTTAAAACAACAATAACAGCCATTCCAATTGGAAAATGGGAGGAAGATATGGAGAGTCATTTTGCTGATGGGGACAGGTAGAGGTAATGTGAATTAGCAAATACGAAAATGCAAAATAAAACCTTGATGAGATATCACTATGCCCCTATTGGAATGACTAAACAAAAGTTGTGACAATACCAAATGTTGGTAAAGATGTGGAGAAACCACATCACTCTTATATTGCTGGTTGGTGGAAATGTAAGATGGGACAGTCACTACAAAAACAGTTTTGCTGACTAAGCAAATGACATGAAATCTATGTTAAACAGCTTGATGAAAGTATTTCAAATTGTATATGAAAACAGTACACTGTACCCCATGTTGGCATTAATGTATACAGCTATCAATTAATAATAAATAAATAAATAAATAAAATAAACTGAAAACAAACAAAAAACAGTTTTGCCGCAGTTTTTTTTTTTTTTTAAACCTTAACATGCAACTACCTTATGACCCAACAATTACACTTGTGGGCATCTATCCCAGAGAAATGAAAAATTAATGTTTGCATAAAAACTATCACATAAATATTTATAGCAGCTTTATTCATAGTAGCCCCAATCTGGAAACACCCTGGATGATTTTCAATGAGTGAATAGTTATAGAGACTATGGAATACTACACAGTAATGAAAAAGGGCACACACACACACACACGCACACACATACGCACACACATACACGTAGATGATTTTCCAGAGAAATATGTGGAATGAAAAAAGCCAATCCCAAAAGGTTACATGCCATAGGATCCTAATTAAAGAACATTCTTGAAATGACAAAAATCCACAGAAATGGAGAACAGGTTGCCAGAGGTTAAGGAGAGGGTGGGATGGGAGGACAGCGTATGTGGCCATGTAAGAGAGATCTGTGGCATGGAAACATCATTTGTCCATGTAGACAGTGTACTAATTTTACAAAATATCACGTTCAGGGGAAACTGGGCAAAGCCTGCAGTGGGTCTCTCTGAGTTACTTCTTAGACTGCACGTGAGTCTACAATTAACTCAGAAAAACAATACAAAAAATAAGAGAATGACTGAAGTAGAAAACGGGGCTGAACTGAAGAAAGAGTAAAGGGCATTTATGATCAAGAGGATGAGCGAGAAAAAGACAAAAATGAAGGGAAAAAACATGAAGAGAGGGGGAGAGGGAGGGAGAGAGAAAATAAAATGCAATCAAGGGCAAATGCTTAAAGGGGGGCAGGGGGTGTGATAAGAGGGAGTAAGGGACAAAGGTTGGGGCAGGGGACCCCCATGGGAAGCCATCCCTGTCCCTGGCAGTCTGCCTCAGCCTCTGCTCCCCTGCGCCTCCCTGAGGGGGTGATCTGAGGAAGCTGGAGGGCAGGCAGGCTGGTGTGAGGAGCCGGCTAGCGCCCATCTCAGGGGCCTGTGCAATGTCTGGCCTGAGGCAGGAACTCCCTCCATGTCGTTGAAAAACTATGAGTGGCCACGTGAGTTCATCTGATGAAGGGCACTTGGTAAAGCAGCTGAGGAGCTAGGGTGGGGAGCCCCGCATGCCCGGGTCCTGTGGGTCGCTGTGGATTATTCACAGCCCCAGTAGTCTGGCCGTCCTTGTGGCCTTTGTTTGAGGGACCCTGGGGCTGGGTCCCCCTAGACTCTCATACCTCGTCCTCAGCAGAGCAATCCTGGGGGTGGGGTGGGGTGACTCTGAGGGCAAGACCAAGGTTGGCCCCATACAGCACCTGGGGTGCTCCTGCCTGTTGTCCCTGCCTTTTTCTTTTCTGACAGCAAGAAATCCTGTGGGATGATGGCAGTGGGGCCACCTGATTGTCAGGTGGGGACCCGAAACGTGGGCAGCTCGCCCAGCAGCAAAGCACAAGTCCCAGGGCTGGGGATGAGGGGGCGGGGTGGGATGGGGTGGTGTGCTCGCTCCCTCCCCTCCCCCACCTTCCCTGTCCCTTAGACTCTCTGGCCACCATATGGGTTGATCCCCAGTCACCAGGAAGTTCTGTTGCCACATGCCAACTGGTTAGATTACCCCGACCTTTGGCCCCCAGCCTGCTCTGGTCTGGAACGTTAATGGAACCTAGCATTTAAGCACCAGCCAGGATCTCCAGGGTCATGTGTTGAATAGAGGTTTGGCTCTAACATTTAACTTGACATGGGTCTTGGCAGGGTTACTGCCATCCCAGGCTCTGGTGCTTAGAATAGCTCCCTTATCAGAAGGTCAAGGTAGGAGGAACTAGATTAGCCACTGCCGGGACAGCTGTGCCAGCCCTAGACGGGGACGCTATCTGCTCCCTTTTAAAATCATTTCAGAGAAAGCCACTCCACCAGTCTATTTGAGAAACACATTCAAGGATTTTTATTCAAGTGCTTCACTATAATCCTTTGTGTTTGAACTCCTATTTTCTTTGCCTTATCTTTAGGAACAACAGAAACATTCCTCCATGGCTGACAACTGACCTAATAGTCACCTGGTGATGGGTCGTCTCTTGGAAACACCACCACCCCTCAATGTTTATAACTCATATGCAGTGAAAATCTTAATAAAACATGGCTCCCTTGACCTACCTAGCGGATCCCTGGGCTCTCCCCCTGCCATCCTTCCACCCCCAGCCTAAATAGCCAATCAGTACTGGCTCAGAAAACATCAGCTTTTGCGAACATTCTCCTAACCGGAAAGCATAACCCTCCCTGACCATCACATTCCAAGGTTTTCAAAAATTAATTATTCCTGGCACACGATAACAAGTAAACAGTTGTTGGATGAATTTAAAAACAAAACCCAGAATCGGATGCGCTTTTGAAGCAGTTGAATGCACAGCACACCTGTTGGTGACTTTGCCCACAGAATGGACCAGGAATTAATTATGTTAAGGGCAATTGGGAACTGGAGAAAGAGTGTTCCAGATGCTTCTTCCCCCTGTGGGGTCAGCTTCATCTCAGATGACGAGGGCAGACTTAAGAGCCTCCCAAATTCCTGGACAAGCCCAGTCAGGAGCTCACAGAAAGCCCCCCAGAAACTTGTCATGCTGCCTGGACCAGGGCCAGCAAGACCAGAGAGCACGGTGCTAGCACCACCACACTCCTGTTTGTGCCCACACAGGGAAGCTCTCCGCACTGCAAGGCACAGCTCACAGGAGTCCCATGGACCTGAATTCATCCCAGAGAAGGGAGCTAAGCCTTTAGGATAACCCTGGGCCGAGCAAGCAACATGCCCCATCTCGCCCCACTCCATGCCCCTCGCTGGCTCATCTCCACCTCCTTCAGCTGAGCTGCTTGCTGGATGGAGAGAACCCAGCCCCTCCGGGATGCTGCCTGCTGCTCAGATGACAGACGCTGCCTGTGAGCAGGGCCAGACTCTCAGAGCAGCGTTTGGAGGGGCCAGGAAAAGCCCATGCCTGGGTGGCAGGTCCCTGTTTTGTTGGGCAGCTAAAGAGGATGTCTGGGACATTGTTTCAGGGCGAGCCTTGTGCTTTGTGGAATGTACAGGCAGGTGCTAGGAGATGTCTCCTCTCTTTCAATGGTGGCCCTGACACCATTCAAGAAGCACATGCCCTGTGCTTCAGGGCTCCTGCTAAAGGCCATATCCCACCTCTAAGCAGAAAGTTGCCATCTCAGGTACTCAGCAGCTGAAAAGGCCAGGCAGCCTGACCAAGGTCAGAGCCTCACTGCAGGCACTTCCCTGTATAACCCGAATCATTCCACTCACTTATCCCTCAGGATCTAGGATGCCTGAGGGCCTCGTTCAGCCAGCTGATGGATTCATCCCTGGATTTGAGGAAAAGGCATGGATTTGGGAGGGCGAGAACATCTTTCAGGGTTAGCTTTTCATAGTGGACAGACCCTGACTTTGTAGCCAGAAGACCGGGGTGTCAGAGCCGACAGCCCTAGTGCTTGTGCTAGGAATTCCGCAGCTTTCGTGTCAGCTATAAACCAGGAGAAACAAGCTCTGCCCCTCAGGACTGTCCAGCTCAGCAAACACTTGGCTTCATAAACATTAGTCTCTTTCTCACATGGAAAGTGCCTTGTGAACTGGAAAGCCCTAGAACAAGTAGCTCACGGTGAAAGCAAGGAACGTTTAGAGTCAGACCTGAGGAGCAAGCCCTGCTTTATAGGCTGTGTGCCTCAGGCAAGTTCCACAGCCTCTCTGGGCTGCCATCTCTCACCTCCAGATTGAAGCTGGTGATCTCTGCCTCACCAAAAGGATTTAAAGAGAGTAAAGTACATCACAAGCGTGCCTGTTCCCCCGGTCTTCTGGTGTTTAAAAGGGCTCTGAACAGGTGCTGGCCAGCCGTGCCCACCCTCATGTTTGGGGTAGGCCTAGAACTCTGGGGTCAGCACTGACCTAACGAGAGGTCACAGGGGAGCCCAGCGTGGGGGACAGGGTCTGGCAGGAGGAGGGGAGTAATGAAGGGCTCTCCTTCCTTATCCCCTCAACCCCTGGCCACTTTGAATAGTTTGGAAGATATTTAAAAAGAGATGGGCAGGCATTAGGAAGTCACAGGGCAGCCAGGAGGGCCCAAACAGCAAAGCTGTGCTTCCAGTTTGGTCACAGGTACAGGAGAAAGTAAGATTGAGCTGAGGACCTAAGCTGAGGGCTCGCTCCCCATACCTGCCCTCTCTGTCCCCACTTGAAGACAGAGCCGCTAGGGAGGGCAGTAATGTCCTCCCATCGGGCAGCTGCAGATTCCAGGCACCGCCAGGTATCCCCAGTCGGGTGTCAGAGCTGAGAGGATCACACTCTGGCTGGCGGCCCCCAGCAGGGCAGCCTGCCACTGCCCAAGTCTCCTGGTCCCCAACTGAATTTGGGACTGCCCAGGCCTCCCCACTTGAACCCCCGGGCTCTGGATCTGGCGAGTTCCCCGTGAAAGCCTGTTGCTGGGGTAATGGGCGCCCAAGAGAGTCGCCCACCTTCCAGAAGCAGCGGCTCGGGCGAAATGGAGGAGCAAAAGAGGACAACTTACTTGCTGAGATCGGCGCTTCCCAGTCCCGGCGATGCTAACTTCGGGGAGATGGCGCCGGGGAGTTCAGGGCTTCTGGGGGGACCATTCAGTCCTGGCCATTATCCTACGACTAGCGGTAGTCTAGCGCCTGTCTCTGCCGTGGGGGTCACCTGGGCAGAGGCGTCTAAGCCATCCTGTCCCTTCACTCCCCGGCTCTCTCGGTCACTCCCTTCTCCAGCGACAGCAGCTGGAGGCTGGCTGGAGCGCGCTCGCGCTGTCTCTCTCTCCCCCTGACCCCTTCCCTGCTTCCCCTCCCAGGGTACTCCTCCCTCTGCCCCCCTAGAATCTCCGGGTATGGAGGCGACTGAGGGGTACTGGCAGAGGCGGGAGGGGCTGCCGGGGTGGGCGGAGGCTCCGAGTGATGCGACGCCAGTTGCCGGGAATCCGGAGCAGGGGGAGGGCGCGGAGAGACCGGCGGGCAGGGAGCCCTCGCCCCTCCCGCTGCCCACCGCACTCCCTCCCCCAGGTTCCCGTCATCTCTCTGTACACCCAGCTGCTGGTACTAGGGTAAGGGACAGAGACCTGTGTGAGCTCGTGTGCCCGTGCGGGGGTGAGCCACCACCCTAGCGCATGTGAGCGCCACGTGAGTGTGAGTCCTGTGTGTGCACCCCATGCATGCGTGAGCGCCGTGCACATGTGTGTGTGAGCATCGCGCCTGTGTGAGCACCTGCGCATGTGTGCGTGGCCAGCATGTGCGAGCGTCCCCTGCATATGGGTGAGTGCCGTGTACATGTGTGTGAGCACTGTGACTGCCCTCCAGGGTTTGGTGGGCGTGGTGGAGGGACAGAAGGAAGACAGGAACTATTAGGGCAGAAGTCTTGGCTCAGAACCTGGGAAGAGCTGCTCAGCCACTGGGGATGCCCTGAGGGGTGTGGGGAGAATCTCCTTCTGTTGCACTCCAGCTGATTGGGATTCCTTCTGGAATTCGGGAGAGTCATGTCTGGCGCTCATCCCCATTCCCATGGAGTTCCTCCCGTGGATGGGGTGAGGGTCTGGGAGCCTAATCTGCTGGCTGGAGGGCAGATCTGCTGTCCCCTGCTCTCTGGGCACCCCCTTTCCAACAGCATGTCGCCCGCAGTAGCAATGGCTGGGAAATGCGCCTCCACTGAGTGGCCAGAGGGCCGCAGGCGGAGTGGAACTGACACCACCTGGGCTACCTGGGTTCTGGGCAGAGCCGCTTCCTCAGCCCTCTGCCTTGAGGAGAGATAATCACACGAATTTATTCTTTCATTGGTGTGAGTTGTTGGGAAGACAGATGTCACCCTGCACAGGGAGGGCTGCTGTCTGGAGAGGTTGGCAGGTGTCTCTGAGGACCTCTCACATGGTGGTCACCTCAGTTCCTCTCTGTCCCCAGCTTCTAAAGTCAACACCTGGGTTGCCAGGCCCGGGGTCAAGGTCAGACACAAGCTGGGCAAGTGCGGGTTATCCCTGGCACCTAGCACAGGTGTGAAGGGGAGTTTACCAAGTTAATGACATGTGTAACCAGACCAGGAAAATTCTGTCACTGGGCCTGTGCCCTGAGTCAATCCTCTCATCTACACTTGGGGACATGGAAGCTTAGTCTTATGACCTGGGGGTTCCACTTGCCACAAAACCCACCATGCACACAGCTCCCTGCCCAGGCAGCCTGCCGGGGACAGTGTATAGATTGTCTTGCCAAGGTTTGCCTCCTGAGGGCCCCCTTCTATCTCAGCAGGGATGTGGTCCTCAATGCGGCTGCCATAGGCTCTGACTAATCAGCTTTCTCTGCCCACTGGGGGCTCAGCCTGTCTTAGTCTCCTGCATTACATGTGGTTTGGTCTTACCGCTGAACACTATGAGAAAAAAGTTCTCTGTGGTTAATTTCCTAGTTCTTGGGAGAGGTCTTGGCAGTATAGTTATGAGATCTAGATAACACACACTGTATAAGTGTGTACTGATCCCTGAAGGGGCACTCTGTCCTGGGGTGGCCAGTGCATTTGGAAAAAGGGTAAAGACAGTGGTGTTCCTTCCTTCCTGGTGAGGGAGCATGGCTGACTTTTAAAGTACAACTTAGGGTGGTATGGGAAATATTGTCTTGCAAATAGTCTCTCAGTGATGGGACCTTGGAGCAGGAGGCAAAAAACTGTCCAGCTCTCAGCCTAGACCTGAAAAATGAGAAACTTGGGGATTCTAGTCCTGACTGGTTGTAAATTTAGAGGACCCTTGACATTACTGTGTCCAAGTCACCCGAAAAGTACCCACAGCATTCGAGGCAGGAGACGCAGTTGCAGAACCACTCTGGGAGCTTTGTAAGATGCCAAGTGTGTCTCTTATCATCCTAAAATGGCTTTATCTGAGCTTTAATTAGAGTACGGCCCCTCCCCTCTGTCCCCCTCATCTGTTTCTCCTACCTTCTTTCATCAGGCAGAAGGTAAATTCACAATTAAGGTTTTCTCTTTAGACTATGACACAGGAAATTATTTTTCCTCCTATTTTTAGAAATTCCATTTGCATTTATGAGGCTGGTAATGTCTCATAAATATTTCCTGTCAGATAAAATATTAATTAAAAGAGTTAGTTGAGTTACACTCTGAAATCCTAACTAAATCTCTTCTACAACAAATATTTTAAGTATTTTCTCCCCATCAGGAGAATTCCTCCTACATTACTTGGGCATTCAAATTAGCTCATCCATGAATAGCTGATATCTATCAATTAATGAACTATCACTTAGCAATATTTAACAGATAATTGTGTGGCTGCCACCTCATTTGCAAAACAAAGCAAACCATTGACAATGGTGCTGAGTCCACACCTGAATACCTCCTCTTCCCTCAAGAGACAACCAACCAGCCAGTTGAGTTTGGAGTTCCTATTTCCTATTTTTTTAAAATGCTAAAACTCTACATGCACACAAATGTACACACATGCTCCCACCTACCCAATTGGTGAAAATTTTAAGCATCACACGCCCTTTGGTTGATGAAGGCCTACTATGTTTGAGATGCTTCGATAGGTGCTAAGAGAGAAACTAACAAGTGTAATGTGGACTTGGATCTCAAATGCCTCACATAGCAGATAAATTAACACCTAGTATTTTAATTCCTAGGTGCTAATTGGGTGGCAGAGTGGAACTGACAGAAATGTTTGCAGAGCCTGGAGGATGAGCTGAGCAAGGCTGTGGAGAGCAGGGACCTTGCAGGAGACTGGGGTTTGGACATGAGCATCCCGGCTCTGTGTTCAGGGGTGAGGAGTAAGGGGAGAGTGGCTACCTGCAGGCAGAGATACAGTGATGATGACGTGGCTATCATTAAGTGCCTGCTGTGCGTTGGGCTCTCCTGGTGCTTCACGTCAGGAACTGCTGTGGTTTACCCAACACCATGGGAGGGAAGAAGCACGATCAGCACTTCTCAGTGGCTGTGTACTGCCAGAGAGCCTGATCGATGGTGGGTCCTCCCCACCACCACTCCCCACCACCCCCGTCCTATTTTCTGTAACTTTTCTGGGTCTGTGGTTACATACTCCTGTCTAGGAAACAGGCTCAGACAAGTTAAGGGCCCTCTCAATGGCACGGCTACCAATAGTGCACTTCAGAGCTGCTTTCAGAACCTAGTGTTGTTAGATTCCAAAACTGTATTTGTAATTATTGTGGGCTGAATTGCGTCTCTCCCGAATTCATATTTGGGAGCCCTAACCCCAGCACTCAGCACATGACTATGCATGGAGATGGGAGACTTCACGGGAGATTGAATTAAAATGAGGCCATTAGAGTGGGGCCTAATCCAGTTTGAGTGGGGTCCTCAGAAGAAGAGGAAATTTGGACTCACAGAAATACACCAGGGATGTCTGGGTGCAGGGACCAACCCCGTGAGAGGACAAAAGGAGAGGACAGCCATCTGCAAGCTAAAGAGAGAGGCCTTGGAGAAAGCAGCCCTGTCCACATGCTTGATCTTGTACTGCTGCCTCAAGGACTGCGAGAAACAAATTTCTGTTGTGTAAGCCACCTGGTGATTTGTCATGGCAACCCCGGATACTAACACACTAACCACGAAGCCTCTCTGCGTCTCGGAAAGGCCTTGCATCCCAAGCTATAGAATTTAGACTTTGTGCAGATTGAAAGTAATGATCGAAAATTGCTGAGTTAGCCTCGGCGCCTGTAGCTTAAGTGGCTAAGGCCGAAGCCACATACACTGGAGATGGCGGATTCGAATCCATCCCAGGCCTGCCAAAAAAACAACAATGACAACTACAACCAAAAAATAGCCGGGCATTATGGCGGGCACCTGTAGTCCCAGCTACTTGGGAGGCTGAAGCAAGAGAATCGCTTAAGCCTAAGAGTTGGAGGTTGCTGTGAGCTGTGACGCCAGGGCACTCTACCCAGGGTGACAGCTTGAGACTCTGTTTCAAAAAAAAAGAAAAGAAAACCACTGAGTTGTGGAGACTTACAAGCATCATTGTGAAGAAATCTTTCCTGGGGGTGGTTTGTGTGTTATGTATCCATTTCAGTGACAAAACCATGGCGTGCCTACCTAGTGACCTCCTTGGTGGCAGAGACCACATTTGTCTCATTCACATCCGAGAACCACTTGCTTCCAGTGCTACCGAGAGCATAGTAGATGATCCATAAATATTTTCAAATGAAGGAAAGGATATGGGGAAGGTTCTGGGGATAGAAAAAAATGACAAAAGAAGCACAGAGCGTGGCTTCCAGAAGCTTGCTGTCTGGTGAGGGTGGCAGTCCGTGTGTGCTGGGTTTAGGTGGCAGAGATTATTAAGCAACGCCATTCAACAGAGCTTTAGCAATGAAGCAGATACTCAGTATCTTTTCTGTATAATGTGGCACGGGTGACTATCAGATATATGGAATGTTACTGTAAGTAAGAAATGGAATTTTAAATTTTTATCGATTTTAATTTAAGCAGACGCTGTGGCTGGTGGCTACCCTTTTACGCAGTCTAGGATGAGAGGCAGGGAGAGCACTGGTGAGCTGGGCCCTGGAGCCGTGGGCACACACAAAGTCACAAACAAGGTCAGAGGGAGAAAGGACCAGGGATTCCTAGAGCACCACACAGGCCAGCAGCTATAGCAACCCCGCTGGGGACATGTGAGCAATGCAGCCCTCAGGCTTCCCTTACGACTTGCTTGAAGAGAATCTTCATTTGATCACGATCTCTGAGTAACTCATATGTGGCTCGGGTTTGGAAGAAGATACAGGGAGAAAGGACCAGCAGAACCAAGTACTTGGCGGGGCTGGGCCTAAGGAAAGAGGAATGAAATCGCATGGCTGGGACCTGAGCCTGATTTGACTCTCCAGGCACAAGGAGGCCCCCTTCCTGGACACCTTACCCTCCGCTTTCCTCTTCTGGATCTCTGCTCACACACTCTGGGTCTTCTGGGACCTGTCTCTCTCCTCTACCTACAGTCACAAGTTCCTTGAACGTGCAGACTTTATTTTTGGAAACCCCCGAATTCCCAGTGTCTGGCATCGCGCCTTTCACCCCTGTTCCCTGAGCGTGTACCTGACCACAGGACAGGGAGACCAGGAGCAGGGACACCTGCGTGCTGTCTGCAGCCTGGTGAGCTGCCCGTGGAGTGTCTGAGAGGAGGCGGGAATAGGCGTTCGGAGATGAGGCAGGGTCGGGAGGGGGTGGAGGTTTTGAAATGTCACCTGCAGAGAGAAGACTGAGAACCAGAGAAATAGCTCAGACAGGTGGAGGAGGTGGTGAGGGCGGGAGAAGAGGCCAGAGCAGGAGGCTGGGCTCACATGGGGGCAGGGAACAAGAGGGGGACGCAGGTCGGGTTGGCCAGGCTGGGGAGGTGGCCCCTCCAGAACGATGAGCAGCAGGCAGAGAGGGCAGTGGCTAGCCTGTTCATAATAGAGTAGCAGTGGCACCTGTCCCCTGAAGCCCGTGTGGTCCCTGTAGGGTTAGGAGTATGAAACACAGACCCAGAAAAGTCACAGAAAATAGGATGGGGGGCGGGGGGCAGTGGTGGTGAGGACCCCATCCATCAGGCTGCCCAGAGGTCATCAGTGACTCTGCAGAACTTGTTAAATAGGAGCACGGTCATCTCAAAAATAAAAACAAACATGCTTCCCAGAAGACACTCCTTGGCTTCTCCCAGTTATCAGCTTCTGTCCCCTGAGGACCCCCAATTTCCTTTTCCTGGGATTTCACTGAGTTCTGACAGTACACAGCGCCTGTGGGCTTCTGCTTCCCTAAAACGAGCGAGCTTCCCACTCCGGAGTTTCCTCTCACTCGAGTGCCGCTGGTGCCTGAGAGAGACACTTGTCACAATGGGCTGCACAGGTGACACCACCGAGTCCACCGCGTCCCCAAAGCGCAGAGTGCACCCAGGGTCCAGCTTTCAGTTCTGCACCACTGGGGGAGAATGGTGTTTTCTTTCCACTCTGTGAAGGAGAATATTTGAAGAAGAAAGAAAATAAACAACTTTAATTCCTTCCTAACTTTATTCTGTTTTGTGGAAAATTCCCTGGAAATGCCAACCCGGAGAGCGCTGGCCCCGCCCTGCGTTGTTTCAACAAGGGCCCACGGGCGCCATCTAGTGGTGGAAAGAGATTTTACACTGGGTCTGATCCACGCATTTTCTCGTTTAGCCTTGTTTTGGGTAAAGAGCTATAGGCCTATGTTTGAAGCATCACATTGTTCTAAATAGTTTGGAACAAAACCAGTTAGGCCTCCTTTTCACCTATTTCTCACTTTCGAGGCCACCACTTTCATTTCTTTTGGCGATTTTTCCCCTTTGTTATTTTCTGCTTTTCTCTACATGACCCACCTGTAGAAACACCTGCAGATGCTTCTCTTTTAGAAGCTGTCTATTAACTTCCCATCACTGAAGATGGAAATCTAGGTCTCTTTCTTCCTCTGTTCCTACCATACACTCGCATTCTCCCCACTTCTCTTTCGGCAAGGGAGTTATGTCATAATTTTGGCTGACTAAATGCTGAGTTTGAATACCGTTACGTCTATAACAATCTCTATTCCCAGCAACCCGTGCAGAAAACCAGATTCCTTTGTCTTTCCTGCACAGCCTTTCATGTTCTTTGGAGCAACTTAGTTTTCACTGATTTCAATGAAAAATTTCCTCCTGCACGTTCAAACTCCTCTCAAGATGTCCAGATGCATCAGACACCCTATTAACTCCATCTCCTGCAGAATCTCCCCGGCACCTTCTAATCCCCTTGTCTGGACTGGTTGCCCTCTGCCTGGAGGGCACAGCTGGCTCCTGAGATCTCTTGTCCATTTGCCTTTTTCCAATACTACATCCCCTCTTTCCTGAGTCCTATATATTTTTCTTTCTTGGGAGAAGGAACACATCTTCCATTGGTTTCCTGAGAAAGCACACAAGGTCAGATTGTGAGAGCCTACCTATCTGAAAATATCTCCATTCTATTTGGCAACTTGGCAAGGTATAGAATTCTGAACTGGAAGTGGTTTTCCTTCAGCACGGTAGAGGAATTTCTTTACTTTCTTTCACATTTCTCTGTTGGGGCTCAATGATACTGTTGAGAAGTTCAAAGCCAGTTTCATTCCCGATCTTTTTATAGGTCCTCTTTTTCCTTTCTGAAGACTAGCGAGTCTTCCCTTGGTAGTGGTGCGAAATTTCACAATGATGGGACTTGGGGCAGAACTGTTTCCGTCCCTGGCGATGGGTGTTTGGAAGCCTTTCTAATGATTGTCTTTCCTTGGGGCAAGTTTCCTCCATGATTTTCTTTGACGATTTCCTCTTTCCTGTTTCTCCATCTTCTCTTCTTGGAATTCCTGTCACTAAAGTGTCAGACCTCAGATCTCTCTGACTTCCATGTGTTTTTTCTTCCATGTTCATGTCTGTATTTTTGCTCCGTGTCCTGGTATATTTCCTCAACTGGTTTCTTTCAACTCTTCCATTGAGATTTTCGGTTTTGCTGCCACATTTCAGTTTCTGAGAGCCTGCCTTTTATATACTCTCTGAAAGATTGCTTTTTTTTGGTGGCATTATTTCTATTTCAAGTTTTCTCCTCTCGGAATCTCTGTTTCCTCCAAGACGCTTTTTCCTGTGGGTGTGTTCCTGCTCCAGCTTTTCTTTGATCAGGTAACCTGGACAGAGGACTTCCTTACTCTTTCTACTTCCCACCTGGAGAGTTCAGTCCTAATCACCAGTTTTCTGGAATCAACTTGTAGGAGAGAGGTGGGGTCCTGACATCGAGTGTGGATATGTTGGCTTAGCTCTTCTTTGGGGTGTGATAAACCCATCCTTAACGGTGCTTGTGTGTCCTTCAGTGGAGAGAGCCCTTTGTTTTCCTTCTCCAGTAAACAAATCTCTTGTTTTCTGCCAAGAAGGGCCAAGAGAAGATTCTTGCCCGGGCTGAGTCAGGAGGGGATCTGGAGGCCTTGCTACAGCACTTCCCAATCTGCTCTCAGATCCCCCTTTTGGGGGCTTCAGTCCCCTACCAACTTTCAGAGGTGGACAGAGCCGCAAACATCTGAGCACTTGGGGATTCCTGGCTCCTGGGTTTTCCCTGCACACATGTAGACTGTGTCTGCCTTCTGTCTCTCTAGGATATTCCTCACCAGTATTTCCCACTTTTGAGAGTTTAAGCTTTAAAAAAAAAAAAGACTATTTTATTGGAATTTGGAGTGAGGGCAAAGTAGAAGCATTTCTTTAACTTACCTTCTTTACACTGAAGTCATTCATTCATTTTTATTTTTTATTTATTAATGTTTTTTATTAAATCATAACTTTGTACATTGATGCATTTATGGGGTTCAGGGTACTGCTTCGATATACAATGTGAAATGCTTATTTTGAACTAAGGAACACATCCATCACAATTATACTCATTTCTTAATAGTTTTGAAATGTACCATTGCATCATGCACATTAGGTGGGGTCTCCCAAATAACCTCCCCTCCTCCTATACCCTCCTCCCCTCCCCTCTCTCTCCTCTTCCCTTCTACTTTCTAGACTATAGTTATGTTTTGCCATTCATATGAGTGTGTAGGTGATTATATACTGATTTTATAGTAGTATTGAGTACATTAGATACTTTTTTCCCATTCTTGAGATACTTTACTAAGAAGAATATGTTCCAGCTCCATCCAGGTAAACAGAAAAGAGCTGAAGTCTCTATCTTTTTTATGGCTGCATAGTATTCCATGGTGTACATATACCAAAATTTGTTAATCCATTCATGGCTC
>CAUYQV010051695.1:0-66676 GCA_963574575.1 Galagoides demidoff | reverse complement strand
TTCGAATCCCCAGCCCGGGCCCGCCAAACAACAATGATGGCTGCAACCAAAACATGGCCGGGCGTTGTGGCGGGCGCCTGTGGTCCCAGCTACTTGGGAGGCGGAGGCAGGAGACTCGCTTGAGCCCAGGAGTTGGAGGTTGCTATGAGCTGTGATGTCATGGCACTCTACCCAGGGGGATAGCTTGAGGCTCTGTCTAAAAAAAAAAAAAAAAAAAGAGAATTACTTCTAAATGTTCAATAATAAAAAAGTTCTGTTAAATTAAATCATTGAACAGATGATTCACTAGAAAACCATTGAATATTATTCTCATAAAAACAGAAAAATAAAAATTCATTTGCTAAAATAATATGTGGAAGTGGGTACATAATTATATGGCCACTAATTGCAACTATGTAAAACATACTGTTATAATATACATTCTACTCAATGTGTCAGGATTTTTTTTTGTGTGTGTAAAAGAAAAGATTGTAAATATATATTTTATACTTTGTGGGTTATACAGTCTCTGTCAACTACTCAATTCTCATATCTGACATGAAAGCAACCATAGAAAATGCATAAATAAATTACCGTACTGATGTTTTGGTGGCATTTAATTTACAAAAGCAAGTGGAGGGTATAGTTTGTTCTTCTGTCCCCATAATGTTGTAGAAATGATATAAGGCCCCTTTACTATTCATCCATGTCAATCCTAGATCATGTGAGGCTGAAGTAGTTTCTTGGACAACATTCCATGAGGCTGGGGAAGCTAAACATTCACTCTACTCTTATTTTTGTTATAGAAAAAATCACGACTTGAGGGAGTCTCTCTTGGGACTGAGTTATGCTGCCTTGAGGAAGTGTTGACAAGGTTAAATGAAAATGTTATTCTTACCTTATTCATTGTGTCCATTCTCAAATTTTTTTGCTTGAATAGCATACTTGAATCTCCCTAATGGATTTCTGTGTACACATAGAAGTATTTCTGATTATAGATAATTGTCAAAATTAGTGTTTCTATGGGAATATGAGGGCTAGAATTCTTTATTCCACCATCTTAAACTACTGTATTTCTTTTTGATTTTTCTTTTTCTTTTTCTTTTTTTTTTTTTTTGCAGTTTTTGGCCGGGGCTGGCTTTGAACCCACCATCTCCAGCATATGGGGCCAGCACCCTATTCCTCTGAGCCACAGGCACTGCCCCTATTTCTTTTACCCAATTTTTATTAAATCATAACTATATACATTTATTGGGTACAATGTGATGATTTGATATACAATGTGGAATGCTTAAATGAAAGTAATTAACATAACCATAATCTTACTTATTTTTGTGGTAAGATGTTTATAACTAAGAGTATATTATTAATATCTTGATGTATTATTTTGAATATATATTGATGTATTCTTTTGAATATACTATTATTAAATACTCTGAATAAAATAAATTTATTTAAACATTCTCCAATTAAAAACTTATTAGTTTAAGGGCATTCCATTCTCATTTTTTGTTCTTGCAAGTAATCTGATAATTCATGTGGATGAGCATAAATATCTGAATACTTATGTGGGCATTTCTGTAGGATACATTCATGAAAATGATACTTTGCTGGATTGCAAATTATAACCAATTTAACTGTGGATAGAAGAGGGAAACACTGCAGACTCCTCTTACCAACATGATCCTCCCAAGAAAAGTAAAGAAAGATGCAGGCAGCTACCTCCATTTGTATCACTCTTTGCAGAAATAGCATTGGGAAATCACAGAGGAACAACGCAGGACACTCAGAATAGCAAATGAAAAAAAAAAAAGAAACATGGAACCACGTGATGGGGAGATACATATAACAAGATCAGTGTCCACATGGGAAAAAAGGAGCAGAGGCGTCTTGTTGCCACATTTGACCTACTGGCACTGTGAAAATGGAGCTGCTGAATTTCTGCCACCACCCCCACAGACCTCTGCCACTTTATACCAGGGACCTGTCTAAAGTCTATGCAGAGTCAATGCACAAGACAGCAGGCACAGTGGGGATTAGATGGCAGCTAAAGTCAGCCTATGCTCTCAGGTCACAATGCCAGGCCTGCACAAGGCTGGAGACAGAGTGGACTGACTTGTGGCTTACCTCACTATACATAGTGACTGGAAACCAAATACTTTCACCATAGAACACAAAGGGGTCTGAGCATAGGAACTGATGAGGGCGGGGCACAGCAGGCTCCAACCTGAAAGGCAGAAGGCTACCACTTTACTTCAACAGGTCCTGGGAGGGGAGTGGAGAATTTTGCAGTGATGGGATGCTGGTACTGACATATCCCTGCTTGAATTAGCGTCCAAGAGATCCTAAAGCTTGAAGAATTTCCCTAAAGTTTGCAGAAAAGCCAGTCAATTCTCGGCCTTTGACTCTATCTTCCTGGGTGGATTAGCACCACCTTCTCCACAAGTCTACTTATGGTTTCTTGGCCCTTCTCAAATATTTTGGTTCAGTCTTTTACTGAGCACTATCCCTAAGATCTCTCACCAGAGCTCAAGGATCCATCTCTATGGCTCCACAACGGCTGCCAGACCCAAGATACCATTCCCAAGTTTCTAGTACTGCACCTTGACCACAAAATGTCACCCTAAAGTCTCCACCACTTTATCAGAGCTGGGAGCTCTACAGCAAAGTGCATCCAAAACCTCACCAGGGATCTCCCAGCCTCAAACTGCCAGTTCATGAAGACACGGTTAGCCTAAAAGCTAACAGACATGTGAACCAACAAAACTCACTTACCACTGTTGATGTTACTTAGAACACCATCTAGTAACTAGCCCTTACTCCAATCAAGAACAAGAGGTTCCAGTAAGGAGTTAGAGCTCTTCAAACCTAATATCCCTGAGCTAAGAAAAGAAGTCATAGATGAAAACAAACCATCAAAAGAACATTAGAGACATTAAAAATCAAAAAAGATTAACACCCTCAAGTAATAATACTTCCAATGGAGCTACAGTGGGTGACAGAAATTGAATTCAGAAAATGGATTTCAAATAAGATTAATGGAATTGAAAAAGATAGAAAACTGGCAAAAGGAAACCCAAAAAATATTTCAGGAAATTAATAAAAGAAGAAAGTAAAGAACCAGAAAAAAAACTAGGAAAGATATCATGGAACTTAAGGAAATGAAAGTCATCCACGGAGTTTCAAAATGCAGCAGAAAGTACTAGCAACAGATTAAGCCAAGGTTAAGAAAGAATCTTAGAACCTGAAGACAAGTCTCTAAGCTAACCCAATTATTTAAAGAGGTAGAAAAGAGAAGATCAAAGAAAGTAATCACATAGATTTGGGACTATGCACGAAGAACAAACATATGAATCATAGATATCCTAGAAAAAGAAGAAAAGCATTTTAAATGTATGGCAAATCTATTTGAAGATATTATTGAAGAAAATTTTCCTAAGATCACCATAGATTCAGACATAAGATTGAACTCTGAAAAGATTAATAACAAAATGAACATATCTAAGACACATAACGATTAGCCGTGCCAAAGTCAAAATTAAAGAAAAATGTCTACAAGCAGCTGGATGTAAGCAACAACTCACTTCCATAGGGAAAAGTCATCAGGATTAATACTTTTCAGTGGAAACTTTACAAGCCAAAAGGGAGTGGTCCCCCATCTTTGATCTTCTTAAACAGAACAACTATCAGCCTAGAATTTTGCATCCTAAAAAACTGAGCTTCACATTTGAGGGGGAAATTAATCTTTTTCTGACAAGAAAATATGAGAAAATTTGCTGTAACTGAACCTGCCCTGCAGGAGCTACTCAGATCTGCATTATACATAGACAAGCACAATAGATACCAACCAGTGTAAAACTACCCAGAAACTAAAGGACAAAGCCTATGTAAAACAATGGCTGAAGAAGTTAAAGAAATAAAAAGAAAGCAATAAAGTTCTATACAACAATATGAACAGAAATCTGTTCCAATTATCAATTTTCTCAGTAAATGTTAATGGCTTGAAATTCCCCATAGAAGAGACATAGCCAGGCTGAATGGATAAAAAAATTCAAGCCAAGCATATTCTATACCCAGAAAAGGCATTTAATGTACAAGGACTCATTCAGAGTCAAAGTGAAAAGACAAAAAACAATATTCCATGCTAATGGAAACAAACAAACAAAGCTGATGCAGCCATTCTCATAGCTGAAAAGATAGACTTTGATAAAAGTAAAGAAAGACAAAGATGATAATTACATATTCATGAAAAGAACAACTCAACAGGAATACATAACAATTTTAAATATGTATACATCCAAATTGGTGCACCCATGTTTATTAAGCACACTCTACTTGATATAAACAAAGTGATAAACAGTGTCATCGTATTCTTAGGGACTTCAACACTCTACTAACAGAATAGGAAAAATAGTATGAGCATAAAATAAACAAAGGAACAATGGAATTAAACTTGACTCTTAAACAAATAGGCCTAATAGACATTTACAGAATATTTTAACCCCAAACTTTCTTATATGTATTCTTTTCATCAGGTCATGGATCATTCTCTACAATTGATTACATTCGAGGCCATGAAATAATGTCCCTAACGACGTTATTTTATATATATATGTGTGTGTGTGTGTGTGTGTCAGTGTGTGTATTTTATAGTGGGTGTTTTCCCAGACCACAGTGGAATAAAATTCAACATAAATTTATATATAAAATGTGTGTGTATGTGTATTTTATAGTAGGTATTTTCCCAGACCTCAATGGAATAAAATTCAACATAAGTTACAACATAGGCACTCTTACCCACATAAAGTCATAGAAAATAAAAATCTATTACTGAGTAATAATAGAGTCAAGGAGAAGATAAAGATTAAAATAAAAACATTCTTCAAAATCAATGTTAATCATCATACAAGTTATCAAAATCTTTGGGAGACAGCAAAAGTTGTCTTGAGAGGTAAAATTATAGCTTTAAATACCCACTTCCAAAAAACAGAAAGATCACAGATCACCAATTACAGTAATTAACACAATGAAGTGGAAAAGGAAGAGCAAACCAAACCCAAACCCAGAAGAGTAAAAGAACCAAGATCAGAACAGAACTAAGTGAAACCAAGAAAGGAGTATGCACAAGATTAATGAGGCAAAAAGTTGGTTCTTTGAAAAGATAAACAAAATTGAAAGCCTCTGTATAGATTAAAAAGAAATAAAAGGAGAACTCCAATAAGCTTAATGAAAATGAAAAAAGGAGAAATCACAACTGATATCACAAAAATACAAAATATCATCACTGTATACTATAAAAATCTTTATCCTCACAAACTTGAAAATGTAGAGGAAATGGACAAATTTTTTAAACACACCATCTCTCTAACCTTAATCAGGAAGAAATAGTGCTCTTGAACAGACCAGTATCAAGTAGCAATGAACAAAAATCTTCTAAAACAATGTCCCAGGTCAGATGGTTTAACACCTACATTTTACCAAATTTATAAAGAGGACCTTGCACCTATGCTGTATAAATTATACCATACCATTGACAAGAAAGGAATCTTCCTCACTAATTCTACAAAGCAAATATCACATTGACACAAAACCAAAAAAAAAAAGAAAAGAAAAAAAGATGACATAAAAGGAAGATACACGTTAGTATCTCTCATTCTATGGATGCAAAAATATTCAATAAAATCTTAGAAAGCCAAATTCAACAGTCCAACATATAAATAATTCATCACAAGCAAGTTCAACATATGCAAACTTATAAATGTGATTCACTACATAATGAGAAGCAAAAACAAAAGCCATATGATCCTTTCAGTAGATGCAGAAAAAGGATTTGAAAAAAAAATGAGGATCATTTTATGATAAGAATAATTTATGAAACAGTCATATGTGAGGCACACTTCAAACTTATTAGTATCATATATGACAAATCCATAGGCAAGATCATATTAAATGGGGAAAAAGTGAAAGCATACTCACTTATACCGGAACTGGGTAAGGTTGCCTGATACCACCATTTCTATTTAACACAGTACTGTAAGTTCTAACTAGAATAATAAAGCAATACAAGGAAACAAAATGTATCCAAATGGGGAAAGAAGAGGTAAAACTATTGCTGTTCATGGATGATATTTAAAAAAACCCAAATATTCCCAAATATTTTTCCAAGAAACTCCTAGAATTGATAAATAGATTCACAAAGTCTCATTACAAAATCAATGTACAAAAATCAGTAGTTCACAAATGAGTAGCTTTCTTACACACTGACAAGTCAAGCTGAGAATCAAATCAAAGACACAATAACTTTCACAGTAGCAAGAAAGAAAATAAAATACCTAGGAACATATTTACTCAAGGAGGTGAATGATCTCTACAAGAACTAAAAAAAAAAAAAAGAAAAATGAAACAGAGTAAAGAAATCAGAGAAGAAATAAATAGATTATAAAACTCATCATTTTCATGGATCAGAGGAATCAACATTGTTAAAGTGACTATACTACTCAAAGCAATTGTGATTTACAGATTCAGGGCAATACCCAATAAGATACCAATGTCAACTTTTCATACCTAGGAAAAATAATTCTATGCTTCATGGGGAAGCAGAAATAAACCCAAATAGCCAATGCAACTTTACATAATGAGAAAAAAATTGGAGGCATACTTTATCAGACTTCATTTTACCATAAAGATATTTACAAAAGAATGATTATTGCAGCTCAATTCGTAATTGCCAAGATGTAGAAGCAACCGAAATGCCTATCAACCCATGAATGGATCAATAAATTGTGGTAAATACATAATATGGAATACTATTCAGCCATAAGAGATGGAGAATTTCCATCTTTTTATGTTGACCAGGATAGAGTTCAAACACATTTCTCTCAGTAAAGTATTGCAAGAATGAAAAAATAAATACCAAATGTACTTAATACTAACATGGAACCAATATATACATTTTATATAATGTGTGTGTGTATATGTATATATATACACACACATTACATGCCTATATGAACAATGGAACCAATATATACATTGTATATAATATATACATTATATATACTATATATACTAACATAGAACCAATATATACATTGTATATAATGTATATATGTGTGTGTGTGTGTGTATACACATTACATGCCTCTATGAACAATAAAACACAATAGTCTAGTACAGGGGTAGGGATGGGGGGATGATTGGCAGAAGGAAGGAGGGCATTTGGTGTGATCTCACCCAATGGGCACAATGTGAGTGTGTATAACATATCCCCGAGGTGAGGTGTTCTTTTACAACTGGAACTTTACCATGGAAGTGAGAACAATGTAATCTAAATGTCTGTACCCTCATATTAATTTGAAATAAAAAATACTATGAGTAACTAAAATGGAATACTACTGGCACAGCAAGAGAGACATATACCTCTATGGATCACAATAAAGAACCCAGATATCAAATCATCTTTATGTTCCCATCTGATCTTTGACAAAGAAGAATGGCATAATGAACCCCTTTGCAGGCTCACCCGTCCATAGCAAAATGGTTACAGCATCGGTCACATACACCGGGCTGGTGGATTCAAGCCTAGCCTGGGTCAGCTAATAAACAATGGCAGCTTCTACAAAAGAAAGTAGCCAGGCATTGTGGTGGGTGCCTGTAGTCCCAGCTACTTGGGAGTCTGAGGCAAGAGAATCGCTTAAGCCCGAAAGTTTGAGTTTGAGGTTGCTGTGAGGTGTGACTCCATGGCACTCTGCCCAGGGTGGCATAGTAAGACTCTGTCTAAAAAGAAAAAAGAAAGAAAGAAAGAAAAAAAAGAATCACTATTCAATAAATGGTCCTGGAAAAAAAGTGAATGGCCACATGTGAAATGCTGAAACTGGATCAACACTCGCCACTCATGAAAATTAATTCATTATAGGTACAGATTTCAATATAGGACATGAAACTATAAGCATTCTAGAAGAAAATGTAAAAAAATCTTACAGATATTGGCCAAGGCAAAGAATTAATGAAGAATATCTTAAAAGCAATCACAACAGCAAAAATAAATAATGCAACCTGATCAAATAAAAAACATTCTGCACAGTCAAGGACCCAATTAATAGAGCATATAGACAAGCAACAGAATGGAGACACTTATTTATTGGTAAACATTCAATAAAGTGCTGAAAGCCAAATTCTATAATGAACTCAAGGAAATCACCAAGAAAAAAAATTAAACATCACACAGTTTTGCCTACAAAATTAGGCAAAAGACATAAATAGAAACTTTTCATATGAGAAATTGCTCAATGTCTAACAAACATGAAGGTGCAAATCAAATTCACAATGAGTTATCATCTAACCCAAGTAAAAATGGCTGATATCAATAAGTCCCAAAACAACACATGCCAGCATGGATTGAAGAAAAAAGAGCACTTACCAACTGTTGGTGAGATTGCAAACTAGTACAATCTCTATGGAAAGTAGCATGGAGACACCTCAAAGAACTAAGGTAGACCAACCTTTTGATTCAGCAATCCCACTACTTGGTATTTATGAAAAGTAAAATATATATACACATATATGTATATATATTTTACTTATATACACTTACATATACATTATATATATATATATATAATATGTGTATATATATATATATATATGTATTTCACTTAATTGTTTAATTATTTATAGCACCACAATTCATAATAACAAAGATGTGGAAACAACCCAATTACCCATTAATACTAGAATGGATTAATAAAATGTGGTATATGTGGGTATGTCAATTACTTTTGAAAACTCATCCTAGAAAAAGTGTTACATACATTATTGCTGAATAGTGCTATGGTCACCTTTGTAGTACTCCACATAGGTAGATATGCACTGATGCCATCATCTAGTACACACTTCAAAACAGTTTTCAATCTCTTTTTCTGAATGTAATAAAATGTATTCCTTTCAATATTTCCTTTATCTTTATGTAAAGAAAAAATCTTTGAGGATAGAGACCAGGTGGGTAGAGGGGGTGTTCCAATATAGTTGTTTGTTTGCTGGCTAAAAATTTCCTCACAGGCAAGGCTGTGTGAGCCAGAGCATTGTGTCAATGCAAGAACCATGCGTTGTTGGTGAAAATTTCAGGTGATTTTTCTGTAACATTTTTACACAGTCTTTTCAGAACTACCAGACAGTAAATATGCTTAGCTGTTAATCCAGTTAGTACAAATTCATAATGAACCATCGCGTTAACAGACCTTTTTTGGTCATGGAGAACGGACTAAAGTCCATTGTGCACGTTGACAGTTTGTTTCAGGGTATACCATTGGTATATCATTGTTTTATTGGCACATATATGTTTTATCACCAATGATAATATGGCCCCAAACACTGTCTTGCTTCTCCAAAAGATTCTGGAAAACTTTGACTATTTGTTTCTGTTTATCAAGCAGCTCTTTGGAGATAATTTTTGCACATATCTTTCTCATGCCAAGATTTTCAGTTTAAGATTTTCCTGTTTATGGATGTTTACTTGGTCTTTCAGGTTTCTCATAGTCCAATGACTATTTTGATTCACAATTCGGTACAATTTTGCAATGTTTTTGTCAGTTCTTCTCATTACTGGCTGCTCTGACCTTGCTTTCTCAGTGACTCTTTCTCTCCCCTCAGATAAATGTTAAATCCATTTGTACACTGCAGTTTTCCTTATGGCATTATCACCATAAACTTGAACTAACATGTCCCTTCTTTCACTTCCACTCTTATAAAATTTAATAAGAAACTTAATAATTGTTTGTTTATCTAATTAAAGCTCCCAAATTCTCATGATGTAATACAAATTAGGCAACAACAATAATGAACACCATTCAGCAAGACACTACCAAACACTGACATGAACACAACTGTGAGACATTGATATCCAAGATTATAAAACCTTACTGAGGTGTTTGTACAGTGCTGACAATATAAGCACATGGTGAAAAGTTTGTGAACTTAATTGCTAGACCTCATATGTATATCATGGGTTACTACTAAGCCATAATAAAAAAATAGTGATCTTGTATCTTTTGTAACAACCTACATGGAACTGGATACCATTTTTCTATGTGAAGTATCAAAAGAATAGAAAAATATATACGTTTACTCAATATTTTATTGAATGTACGTGTTCAGAGAGGGGGTCAAGATGGCCAACAGGTACCAGCCTCCAACAGAAGCTCCCGTCCAGAGGAAAGGATAAAGTCCAGAAAACACCCAACAAAGTCGAAGACTGGGAGCCCAGCGAGGAATGATACTGGCAGGACACCTCTTCTGAGGTAAGCAGTGACTCCTGGAAGGCAATCTACAGGTACATAATACACCTCAAAGGAAAAGTGTCTATCCCCTCCCCCAAGAAAGGTGTGCTTTTCCTTTGTTTCCTTTTCAACCGCTCCTCTGAGTCTCCTACAGGCGATCGATAAACTGAGGACCTATTCTCTCACTCCACAAGTGAGAGCTGCTGACAGGGAAGGGAGGGAGGAACCTAGAGGGACCCTGCCTAGACTCAGGACACCCCCAGGCAGAAAAGTGGAAGTGGCATTCGCACTGCCATTTTGAATTTCCAGTCCACCCTCCCCACCTTGCCTGCTGAGACAGCTAGAGGAAACCAAGAGCAGCATCCACCCACCCTTGTGAGACCAAGCCCCTGTCCCGGTCCTTCACTAGGAGAACTGCTTGATCCATGCTTCCTGTGCATGGACTGATCTCATCAGCCAGAGCATTCTGCATTCAGCTGTCTCCCTGGCTACTATCCCCACTTCCTGGGGCCTTGGTGGCCCACAACCATGGCCGGCTCCTGCAGGGGAGGGCTATATCATCCCACTGGCTGCTGTCCCCACTTCCCGTGGCTTTGGCAGCACAATTGACTCTTCCCAGGGAGGCTGCATCACCCCACCAGCTGTGCACCCGCCTCCTGGGGCCTTGGTGGTCTGTGACTGCTACTGACTACTGCCTGGGCGGGCTGCATCGCCCTGCCCACCGTCACCACTTCCCAGGGCCTTGGCGGTGCATGCCCCGGAGACAACTAGAAGAAGCCACAGGCAGAACAATTGCAGGGACAGTCTCCAAAGGGTGTAAATTCAGCATGGAAAGGAATGAGCGGAAAAACTCTGGTAATCAGAATAACGAAAGTAGATCAACCCCCCAAGGAAGGATGGGACAGACACTATTGAGACCTGTTCCATAAACAGATGTCTGAGATGTCAGAAATTGAGTTCAGAATCTGGATAGTGAGTAAGATCAACAGAATGGAGGAAAGGAGGGAACTAGAATTTCAAATTATTCAAAAGCTGTCCCAGGAATTCAATGATTTCAAAGATAAAATGACCAAAGATTACAAGACACTGAAGCAAGATGTTGTAGACCTTAAAGATCTGAAGACTAAGGTTGAATCCCTCATTCAGAGAATGGACCAGGCAGAAGATAGGATCTCTGACACTGAAAACAAAGCCTTTGAACGTGGCCAATCATCCAAAGATCATGGCAAATGGAGAGCAAAAACAGACCACTCGCTCAGAGAGCTCTTGGATAATTCGAAGAAAACTAATATTCCCTTCACCCTGAGTCTTTTTTTATCTTTTAAGGGAAGATGAGTTCTTGTATGTAACAGATATCTGGTCTGAGTTATTGTACCTAATCAGCCAACCTGTGCATCTTTATAGTACAAATTAAGCCCTTCCCATTAATTGAGAAAATTGATAGACATGGTAGAGTTATGAGTGTCATGTGTTTCAAACATCCAGTGGATATTTTTTATTTTTTCACCATTGTGGAAGTTAGGTTTTCTCAAAAAAATTCCAGCTGTGTTCCCAGTTGATCTTGCAATCCCATTACTGGGTATTTATCCAGAAGGAAAAAAAAAATCAAAAACTTTCATTGTAAAGACACTTGTACCAGGCTGTTTACAACTTATAATTGCTAAAATGTGGAAAAAGCCTAAATGTCCTTCAACCTAGGAATAGATTGGTAAGCTGTGGTATATGAATACCGTGGAATATTATTCAGCCATTAAAAAATGGAGATTTTGCAGCATTTTTACTAACCTGGATGGAGGTGGAACACATTATTCTTAGTGAAACATCACAGGAATGGAGAAGTATGAATCCTATGTATTCAACTTTGATATGAGGACAATTAATGATAATTAATAACACTGTGAGGTATGGGGAAAGGGGAGTGCAGACAGAGAGAGAAGAAGGGAGGGGTGAGGGAAAAGCAAAGAGAAAAAAATGAAAAGAAAATAGTGACTAATTTTCACATAAATTGGATTTAATTTTGACCAAAGTATATTACTTAAACATTAATTTTTAATTAAACTTTTGAATATTGCATTCTCATTTATAAGTGAAATATGCTTATAATTCCCCTTTTATAATAATATAATTTCTTCAATTTTAATATCAAGTATATCCAGATTAAGTAGAAAGATTTTGAAGTATTTCTTCTTTTTCTATGGTCTGTAAGATTGGCATGATCTGATTTTTGAAATTATCTTTTACTTTTATTTATAAATGTTAGTTGTCTATTTTTTGAGACTTTGGGAAAAAAATAAGAAGAATTTAACTGATGACTCCATACTGAACCTCAGAGTCAAAGCATTTTATAATAGACATACTCTTATTTGACAATGTGAATGTTACTTTCTTTGCATTATTATTATTATTGCTTAAAATTTTCAATGCAGCAATTGTCCAATTTCTTTTCTGAATGTATTTATCTTTTTTCATTGTTTACAAGGTTTTTGTTTCTAGTCCTTATCTAAACATTGTTATTGTTATTAAATTTTAAGGCTTTTTAATTTGGGGGAGGCCAAAAGTGGAAATCTAATAAACACATGTGTAAAAAATGAAATTCCAGCTATGTTTACTTTGGTGGTAAACCACTGTGATGATCATTATGGAAGATGGGTCTTAGAATATCTTGGAGAGCTGGTTTAGTTCTGGCAAATTTCTTCAACATGTATAAGTTGATAAGGTGTTTGATTTCTCCATCATAAATGAAATTCAGTGTAGCTGGATATAGGATCTTGGGCTGAAAGTTCTTTTGTTTTGAAGACTGAAGTTCAATGGCCATCCTCTTCTGGCTTGAAACGTTTTGGCTGAGAGATCTACAATTATTCTAATATTTTTCCCTTTGTAAGTAATGCTTTTCTTACATCTGGCTGCTTTCAGAATTTCCTCTTTCATATTAATGTTGGTGAAGTTAATTACAATGTGGATGCTTTATTTGGATTGAGTCTTGATACCTTCTGAAGTTGTCTACTATCTGAATTTCTGTATCTCTTGCAATGTTCAGGAAACTCTCCTCTCTAATATCATGGAGTAGAGCATCTGTGCCTTTGGGACCATCCTCTTCTCCTTTAGGAATTCCAGTAAGATGAATGTTTGATATTTTGGAGTGGTCCCACAGCTTTCTCAGGAAATGATCAGTTTTTGTTTTCCTTCCCTCTGGCTCTTTGAGCATTTGGGAGCATTCAAAAACTTCGTCTTCAGTTTTAGAGATCCTTTCTTCTGCCTGCACAGCAATATTCTTGAGGGATTCTACTGTATTTCAGAGCTCCTCAAAATACCTTTTTCATGTCTTGAGCTCTGTTGTCTCTTTTCTCATTATGTCCCTATCCTGGTGTTTTTTTCTTTGAATTTATTAATTTCTTGAGACAATTTTGCCCAAATCTCTGGATTTCTATTTCCATCTGTTCCTCTATTCCATTCATTTTATTTGCCATTGATATTCTGAATACTATTTTTAAATTTTTAAATTTTTTTTATTAAGTCATTTGTACTTAGATCATGCATACATATACCATTATGGGATTCAATATGTTGATTATTTATACAAATTGGAGTGCTTAAATCCTACTAATTAACATAACCTTCACCTCATTTACCCAATTACAGTGTTAAGACATTTGTATTCTACACCTGATAGATCCAACTTGTAATATGCTCCATACGTATGGTCCCTCTATTAACTCTCCCTCTAGCGACCCACTTCCCTCCCTTTCCCTCTCCCCTTCCCTCCTTCATCCTAAGCTATAGCTGTGATTCATCTTTCATATAAAAGTGTGAGTGATTATAAATTGATTTCATAGTAGTAGTAAGTACATTAGATATATTTTTTTCCATTCCTGAGATACTTTACTAAGAAGAATATTTTCTAGCTCCATCCATGTAAACATAAAAGAGGTAAAGTCTCCGTTTTTTAATGCTGCATAGTATTCCATGGTATATATATGTCATAGTTAATTAATCCCACATCGCAAAATCCCCAAACCACAGATGTTAGCATGAATTTGGAGAAAAGGGAACATTTCTGCACTGCTGGTAGGAATGCAAACTAATATGTTCCTTCTGTAAGGAAGTTTGGAGAGCACTCAGGGATCTAAATGTAGACCTGCTGAATACTATTTCTGACATTTCAGCTATTTGTTTATGAATGACAAATCTCCTTGACATATCTTCTGACATATCTCCTTGTCATTTACTGGGGGAGCTGATCTACTCTGATTATTCATGTTGCCAGAGTTCTTCTGCTGGTCCCACCCCATTATTATTTTCCAGATTTTGGCTAGTAAAACTGGTTGGGTGATATTGGAATGAGGCCCTTAGGAATTGTAGTTAATCAGTCCTTTACCAAAGACCTGTAACTGGTGATTATGGCTTTTCCCCTACAGCTTTACAAAAATCTCTTTTAAACCTGCAGTCAGAGACTCTGAGGACCTAATTGTTGTGACAGGGCTAGCTGGCTCTGTCTTTTAGTCATCCAGCCTTTATCCAATCCTAATGAGTGGTGAATTTAGGCTGAAATATCACCTGTGGTGAGATACAAGCAATGAGACCAAGCAATGAGACACCACAAACCCACTAGTGAAAATTGAAGAGAATCAGTCTATCCCATTACAACACAACCACTAAACATTGGAGGTTCCCCAGGTGGCCAGCCCACGTCAAGAGTTCCAGTCTGATTGTCCCAGGCAGTGCAATCACTACTCAACTACAAGAGTTCAATAGGTCTCCAGCAACCAGACAACAGGAATCCACAGGCAGTGCTGCTAGAAAACCTGAGAGGATGGAGTCTGGTTTCCTCTGGTCCTCAGTGGAGTCTGAAAGGCCCACCTAGCCAAAGAGTTGGTCCGGGGGGGTTGATGCCTCATTCTCAGCTTTACACAGCAGCCAGGTCCCACCACTGATAACCTCCAAGGTTGTGGCCCAGCTCTCTCCAGTAAGATAAAGCACCAGGGGTATGCACCTGCCAGAGTTAAGTGGGAGTCTTCCTCCTCCCCAACAGCAGTTTTCCATCAGCAAACCCTAGTGGCTGAAGGCCAGCTCTGGTGCTCAATGGAATCTGGACCACCAGAGTCTGTCCTGGGGTGTGAGAACCTCTATCCACCAGCAGGTATCATCATGGTGAGTATTTCTCTCCCACATGGTCTGTGTCTCTCCCCCAGCCTCACTCTGACATTGGCACCCCCAAGGGGTTAAGGTATGGCTCCCTCCACCAGTCAACAGAATCAGGGAAGGGTTTCTCTAAAATCTGACCTGTGGTGTGAGCCCCACTGCCACTATGTAATGTTGCAGCACCACACTTCTCCCTCTCCCACTTGTCTCTCTCCACGTCCTCCAACTTCCATTCATGTCAGTGTTTCAGCACTACTGTGCAGCAGCCCATGCAATGTCCATACCTCTCAAGTATTTGTCAAGCACTCTGGTGGAAAGGTCAACTGGGAATTCAGAATTGTGGGGAAAATATTTGTTCAATTTTATGCTGGAGGAAGAGAATGCTAGGCTCACAGGTGGGACCTCTCTGGAGAAGGAGTCCCAGTGTTTAGTGGCTCTCACCTGTGGAGTTAAATAAGAGGTCTTCTGATCACTGATCCCTTGTAGAGAGCACATAATGAGCTCTCTACAAGTTCTCTCATACTCTTGGTGTTGGTCTGGTACATGGAGTTTGTTATCTTGGAGTAGCAGCTTGCCTTAGCAGGGATGATATGCACACATCAATCTTCTTTCTTAGCTCAGCTCCCGACCTTCAGCTTTAGTGAGTTCATCTGTTCATTATCTCTTCCTCTGGATGGGAGCCTCTGTTGAAGGCTGACTCCAGTTGGTCATCTTACCGCTTCCCAGAAGATGATTTTTGTTTTTATAATATTTTTATCATATTATTCATCAACAGTATGTACTGTAGCTACTGCAATGCATGCAAACTGCATGCTGAACTTTATTTTGCTTTTCTGATTTCTTATGGTTGATTAAATATATTTGTGCATCTTCATAATTTTTTTTTAGCATAGCCATTCACAGACCTTCCACAGTGGACACTTGAACAAGTCTAACAGACCCAGAGGCTTTTGTTGGACTGGCATACACTGCTGCACCAGGATGACAGGGAGTAGTTGGGGAACTTGGCTGAGTCCAGAGGAATGCAGATGATGGAGCTCAGGTGTGGTCACTCCACGGCCTTAAGGAGGGCGTCAGGAAAGACCGAGACTCTGGGACTCTGCAAAGTGGGGTCAGAAGAACTCCTGAGGCTTCACCTGAGTTTGCTTCTTGCCAGGGACTTGGCCGATGGCCAGTACTTGGAGTCTAAACCAAACCAATGTCTTAAACCACTATGTTTTCTCCAAAAATTTCACCAAAACCATTCCTTGGATTTTTATTCCTTTTCCCACTGCCTTTACCTTATTAGAAGGTTTCATCATTTACAGGATTATAGCAAAAATATTGTGTTGTATAATCATGTAACTCCTTTCTAGTACATTATCTATAATTTTTTATGAATGAGTTTCCTAAAACTCAACTAAGTCATGTTACACTTATGCTTAAAACATCATGGTTTAATGTGTATTTGTTCCCTTAAAAAAAAAAGTCCTTTAAAGTTTATGTACATTGATTTGAGGGTGGAGCAACATGGCAGAATAGCACAACTCCTTGGCAACCACTCATAATGAGACCAGGGAGAGAGGAGTACGCCATTTCCCCCTGGGGTGTTCTTCCCAGAAACAACACTCCAGGGGTAAAATGAATCAGCTGGAAACTCCAGGAGCAAATGAGGAGGTCAGAAGCAGTGAAAGACCAGAACAGAAGGCAAGTGCCTAGGGTTGGGAAGAGGCCAGTTGGCCCTCTAGCAGAGTTCTATAGACAGTCAAGGTCTGCCCTGCAGTAATTTTTTGGACTTTGGTGCTAGCAAGAGCTATTTTAGGAGCACTTAAGTAATTTTGAATAGCACCTGGTCACTGAGATTGAATTACTAAGTGATATGTACCTCTCCTTGGTTCAGCTGCAAGCAGAATTCTGCCATTGTGGGAGTGATGCCTGGGAGAAACAACCCACAGGGTCCTATCATGAGTAGATGGGAGGAGATGGGCAGTTCCCGCTCCCCTGGGAAATCCACTTTGTAGCCCAGAGACACTGGTAGATCAAGGGACATCTCCTAAGTACTCTGACAATCCTGCCAGGGTAAATACTGGTGAAGCAACCAAACCCTGATTATAGGCAAAGAATTAGGTAGACTGGATTGGTGTCCTCAGCAACTAGACAGTGGCAGACCCATATGTGCTTTGCATCTCCTAAGCCCAGAGCACCAACTAGTGTTGAGGCAATATGTTGCATTATATACCTTTTTTTCTCTTTTTTTCCTAATTCCTTGGAGCATCAACTGATCAACTGGCATCCAGGCAGTATATTGCAATATACATATTTTTTCTAATTTTTACCCTTGGTTTTTTGTTTGTTTGCTTTGTTTTGTTGTATTTTAATTTGTTTTCATTTTTTACTTTCTTCAATACCAATAGCATAATTTTTGCTATGTTTTTTTCTGTCCCTATTTTTATTTTCTTTTCTATTTATCTCCTTTTTCTATATTTTATAGAAATTATTCTACTTCTGTCATCTTTCCTACATAAATTTCTCAAACAACACCTAAGATATATTTTTTATATCTGATATAATTTTAATTTTATGTCTTTTATTTATTTTTATTTATTTATTTCTTCTGATTTGTTTTATTCTAGTCTATTCTGCATTCCATATGTGGGACAGAGCCTCACTATGAGGCCCCAGATGGGGTGCCATGGCATTGGTTTAGCTCAAAGAGGCCTTGAGTACCTAGTTTAAGGTGTACTAGCTATGGCCTCAGGAAAGACAGTATTGGTAGGTCCACTGTGACATACAGCTGATTTTATCCTATATTTGGAGAATGTGGAGTTCTGCTTTTGTTGACAATGGTAAGGAGATCCCAACCTTGAGGGAATCACTAAGCCTGGTCCTACAGAGTCCCAGAATTGTGGATGTGACAGAAAGCAGCCGGCTAAACACCATTATTACTCCAATTTCAATTTTTTAAATGTTTTTTCATTTAATTTACCCTTTGTTCCTTCTTTCTCTTCTCTTTTTCTTTCTTTTACCTAGTCTCTCTTATTACTCTTATTTTCCTTTTGACATTATATGAAAGGGACACTTCAACATCTAAGCATAGAGACAAGCTAATATAAATAGAAGGAGGAAGTGAGAGTATACATTGGGGAAAGGAGGTGAATAGGAAGAAAACAAACATAAGGAAGTACCAACAAAAAAAAAATTGGCAATGTTAAAAACCAGAATGGATCAACCTCCTCAAGGGATAATAAGGTAGCTACTACAGAAGATTCCACCTATAAAGAAATAATGGAAATGACAGAAATAGAATTTAAAACATAGCTATCAAAAACAATGAAGGGAGTTGAAGAGAAAGTGGAAAATAATCAAAATGAAATCCAAAACCAGGCCCTAATAATGAATGAAAGATATGAAGAAATTAGAGAGGATATAGTGGAGCTCAAAGAATTGAATGAGTCAATCAGGGAACTTAAAGATGCAGTAGAAAATATTAATAACACATTATACCACGGAGAAAAAGAATCTTAGATTTAGAAGGCTCTTGAGCTAACCCAGATATTTGAAGAGGCAGACAAGAAGAAAAAAGATCAGTTTGCTTAGAGAAATATGGGACTTCATGAAGCATTGAAACATGAATTATAGGTATCCCTAAAGGGGAAGTAAAGTTACCCAAAGGAATGGAAACCCTACTGGAGTTTCCAATAACTGAAAATTTCCAAAGCATTACCAAAGATCCTCACACACTTCTTTTACAGGGATATGTAACTCAGGATCATCTCAGCAGAAAAAGAAAATCCTCAGGACACATTGTGATGAATCTGCCCAAAGCCAAGATGAAAGAGAGAATCCTGCAAGCTTCCAGGAATACATACCAATTGACTTACAGGGGAAGATCCATCAGGGTGACAGTGGACATTTAAGCTAAAACTTTTCAGGCCAGAAAAGAATGGCATCTATATTTCACATTCTTAAACAAACCAATTTTCAGTCAAGGATTCTCAATCCTACTAAACTAAGATTCATATTTAATGGAGAAATCAAGTTTTTTAATGGCATACAAACATTGAGGAAATTAACCACAACAAGTCCAGCTACATAGAAAATATTCAGACCTGTTCTCCACACTGACCATCACAAAGGACCACCAGAAAAGTAAACACACAGGAATTAAAGACAAAATCTAGCCCCCACAGTGGTACATAGGGTAAAATTAAGCAGTAAACTCTCAAAAAATAAGATGAGTAGACCTACACCATAATTATCAATTCTCTCAATAAATATATATGGCTTGAATTATCAACTGAAGAGACAAAAAATGGTTGATTGAATAAAAAATCACAAGCCATCCATGTGCTGTCTAGAAACACACCTAGACTTGAAGGGCAAAGCGAGATTCAGGGTGAAGTGATGGAAAACAATATTTCAGGAAAATTGAAATAAGGACAGGTCGCAATCTTATTTTCAGATAAAGTGGAATTACATCAACTGATGTTAAGAAAGCCAAAAATGGGGCAGCACCCATAACTCAGTGGACAGGGTGCCAACCACATACACCCAGACTGACAGGTTCAAACCAGGACCAGGCCAGCTAAACAATGACAACTACAAGAACAACAAAAATAGCTGGGTGTTGTGGTGGGCACCTGTAGTCCCAGCTACTTGGTAGGCTGAGGCAAGAGAATCACTTAAGCCCCAAGAGTTTGAGTTTGAGGTTGCTGTGAGCTCTGACACCATGGCACTCTACCAAGGGCAACATTGTAAGACTCTGTCTCAAAAAAAAAAAAAGACAAAAATGGTCACCCTCATACTGGACAAGGGAAAAATACAACATGAAGATATATTAATTGCAAATATTTATGGGCCCAAAATAAATGCTCCCAGATTCATGAAACAAACTTAAAATTGGTCTGAAAAATATGATATCCTCCAAACCATAATAGCTTGGGACTTTAAAACTCCTGGGATAAAACTAGAGATATCTGCTAAACAGAAACTAAACAAAGAAGTGACTTAAATGTGGCCCTACAACAACTTGGGTTAGTAGACATAGACAGAAAATACCTTCCCACAGCTGATGAATATGCATTCTTCTCATCAGCCTCAAATTCATACTCGAAAATAGACCATATCCTAGGACAAAAATCCAACCTCAGCAAAATCAAAAGAATTGAAATTATACCTTGAAACTTTTCATACCACTAGGCAGTGAAGGTAGAACTCAACTTCAATAACAAATTTTATGCTCACACAATGGCATGGAAAAAAATCACCTTTATCATGAATGACAGCTAGGTAAGGAAGGAGGTATAAGAGGATATTATTAAATTCCTCAACATAACATCAATGAAGCCACAAGCTACCAAAACCTCTGAGACACTGAAAAAGCAACCTTGAGAGTGAAATTTATCATATTAAATGCCTACATCTGAAAAATAGAAAGATAGTACATCAACAATATAATGAAGCATCTCAAGGAAATTGAAAAGCAAGAGGAATATAATCCCAAATATAGATATGAAAAAGAAATAACCAAAATTAAATCAGAGATAAATAAAATTTAAATAAAAGAATCATCCAGAAAATTAATGAAACAAAAAGTTCTTTTAAAAGAAAATTAAAATCAATAAACCTTTGTACTGATTAATTAGAAACAGAAAGGTAAGATCCCTTAATAACCTGAGTTGGAAATGGAAAGTAGGAAATAGCAACAGACACTACAGTGATACAAGATATTATCTCTGACTACTACAAAAAAGTATATGCCCAGAAATTTGACAATGGGGAGAAAATGGACCAATACCTGGAATCACACCACCTCCCTTGATTTAAGCAAGAAGAAATAGATCTCTGGAACAGACCAAAATCAAGTACTGAAATTATAAATTGATTTCATAGTAGGGCTGAGTACATTGGATACTTTTTCTTCCATTCTTGAGATACTTTGCTAAGAAGAATATGTTCCATCTCCATCCATGTGGAGAGAAAGGAATGTGTTTACATTGTTGGTGAGTCTAAAAACAAATACCACCTCTTTGGAAAGAAGTATGGAGAATCATCAAAAAACTAAAAATAGACCTTCCATTTGAACCTGCAATTCCATTACTGGTTATCTACCCAGAAGATAAAAAATAAAAAGTCATTTTATCATAAGGACATTTTCAGTAGATTGTTTATCACTGTTCAATTATAATTGCAAAGATGTTGAGTCAACCTAAATGCCCATCAATCCAGTAATTGATTGACTTTGCTATATGAATACAACAGAATGCTATTCAGCCATAAAAGATGGAGATTTTATATCTTTTATATTAATCTGGATGGAGTTTAAACACATTCTTCTTTTTTAAAAAATTAAATCATAGCTGTGTATATTAATACTTATCATGGGGTACAGTGTGTTGTTTCTATATACAGTTTGAAATATTTTCATCCAACTAATTAAAATAGCCTTCATGTCATTTTCTTAATTATTACGTTAAGACATTTATATTCTAGATTTAGAAAGACTCATATGTACCCCCATAGGATAAACCATAGACGTGATCTCACCAATTGCCCTCCCTCCATCAATCCCCCTTCCCCTTCCTCTCCCATTTCCCTGTATTCTTGGGCTAAAATTGGATTATAGCTTTCCCATGAAAATTATAAATTAGTTTCATAATAGGGCTGAGTACATTGGCCATTTTTTCTATCATTCTTGAGATACTTTGCTAAGGGGAATATTCTCCAGCTCCATCCATGTAAACATGAAGGAGGTAAAGTCCCCATCTTTCTTTATGGCTGCATAGTATGCCATGGTGTACATATACCATAATTTATTGATCAATTCATGGGTCATTGGGCACTTGGGCTTCTTCCATGACCTAGCAATTATGAATTGGGCTGCAATGAACATTCTGGTAAAAATATCTTTATTGTAGTGTCTACTAGGTATATATCAAGAAGACAAATTCTTCTTGATAAAGTATTACAAGAATGGAAAACAAGTATCCAATGTACTCAATACTGATATGAAGTCCTTTTGTGATCTAGCAGACACAAAAATAAGAGAAAAACTCAATCCCATTCAAGATGGGGAGGTATAAGGAGGAAGAAGGAAAGAGAAGGAAGGAGAGACATTGGTGTGGTCCCATGTAATAGGCATAATGTAAAGGCATATGCCACACTTCCTGTGTATGGAACACAAATACAATAGGGGGACTCTTCCCAGGAAATGCAAACACTGTATCCTAATTTTTTTTACCCTTATATTAATCTGAAACAAAAATAAAAAAGCAACAACAAAAAATGAAATGTATGTACAGTAATTTTCATATAATCTGAGAAATGGACCTAGTTCAGTTAATTACTACTTTGGAACTTTGCACATGTAAATATATAACTCAATGCTTTATTTTATCATCTTTATTATGCAGGTAACAGAATATTTTAAGCATTATTAAATAAGATAAATCACGTAAGTATTTACCAGAGTTCTTGACTAGAAATATGGTCTGAATTACTATTGTAAACATTGCTATTCATTAACTGATGTGATAATTATATATAGGAACGTTTGTTCCATAATTACCAATTTTAGTTTCTAAATTAAAATTGTGATTAATTTTGGCCATCAAATAAATAGTTGATTTCTCATATAATTTATTTGAAAACCTTAATGTTTAACATTTAAAACAGAATCTCATGTTAAATACGTTTATACATTTATTAACAATGAAGGGAAAGACCAGAGGAAAGAAACTCATGCACTTCACATATTCTGTTTGGTGTGTTATCTGAATATGTCTCCATTTTTTGTTCTTGTAATCATCTGTGATTATATAAATATTTGAAGGTTATCTCATGCAAGGGAAAATGTGGAACAAGCCAAGGATGGTGAAGGCAATGCTTACTCTCGCTTTCAGGTTTGCAGAGACCTCATATCCACTTTCCATTTAGATTTGAGGAGGTTTACTCTTTTTGTTTTTTGAGACAGAGTCTCACTATGTCACCCTTGGTAGAGTGCCGTGGCGTCACAGTTCACAGCAACCTCCATCTTTTGGGCTTAAGCAATTCTCTTGCCTCAGCTTCCTGCGTAGCTGGGACTACAGGCATCCGCTGCAATGCCTAGCTTTTTTTTTTTTTTTTTGCAGTAGTTTAGCTGGCCCAGGCTGTGTTTAAACCCACCACCTTAGGTGTATGTGGCTAGAGCCGTAACCACTGCTCTATAGGTGCCAAGCATGAGGAGGTTTATTCTTTACTTGCTACATAGACTTCAAGATACTGGGTTGTTAGAAGCCAGAGCTACACTGAACTGGTGGAAAAAAGTTAAGCCAAAGTAAACTACACACTCTTGAGGTGTAGTTGTAGAAGCACTGATTCTAGGGACTAAAGCTTCTGAGAGTGCTCACATGGTTCAAAACTCCTTCCCTATTTTGTTATTTGTGTTTTTTTTTAACTTAAATGTGTTGACTCATAACTGTATATATTTATGGGGCACAATGTGAAGATTTGATACAAATGTGGAATGCTTAAATCAAACTAATTGACATAACCATCACCTCACCTCACTTATTTATTTTTGTGATACGACATTTATAATATACTCTTAGTTGTTTTTAAATGTACCCTTGCATTGTATACATTAGGTGAGATCCCACCAAATACCCTCCTTCCATCTGCCCTCCTTCTTTCCTTCTCAACTCCTTCCTTTCTCCTATTTCTTTCTAAACTATCTTGGTAATTTTCATTTGTATGAATGTGTAAGTGCTTATATATTGGTTTAATACTAGTATTGAATACATTCAACACTTATTTTTTTTACCATTCTTTAGATACTTTGCTAAAAAGAATATTTTTCAGATTCTTCCAGGTAAACATAAAAAGTATAAAGTCTCCCCTTTTATGGCTGTATAGTATTCCATAGTATACATATACCACTGTTTGTTTATCCATTTATGAGTAGATGGGCATTTAGGCTGCTTCCGTGACTTGACTACTGTGAACTGGGCTGCAAAAAACAATTTTGGGCAAATGCCTTTGTTGTAAATGGTTTTAACTAATATGGATAGATACCTAGTAATGATATTGCAGGATGAAATAGTAGATCAACTTTTAGTTCCCTGACTTGAAGAACCCTTCTGCTGCCTATGTCCTGCTACTATTCAAGATAACATAAAAGGCAAGCTTTTGGTAGTAGCCATAAAAAGTTGGAGTGCTTCATTGAATTTTTGAATAATTCTTTTGTTTTTTATTTCATTTAACTCTGCTCTAATTTTGGTTATTTATTTTATACTGCTGGATGTGGGGTTGGAATGTTCTTCCTTTTTCAGTTGAGATGTCCCATTAAGTTGTTGACTACCTCTTTCTGTTCTCTTGATGAAGGCTTGCAGCACTATAAAATTCCCTCTTAATGACTGTCTTTGCAGTATACCAGATATTCTGATAATTTGTGTCTTCATTATCATTCTGTTGCAAAAATTTATTAATTTCCTTCTGAATCTCATCTATGACCCAGCTATCTTTCAGCATAAAGTTATTTACTATGAAGCAAATATCACCCTCATCATCAAGCCAGGAAAAGACCCAACAAAGAAAGAAAATTATAGACCAGTATATTTAATTGATATAGAGGCAAAAATATTCAATAGGATCCTAGCAAAAAGATTCCAGCAATACATCAAACAAATTATACACCACATCCAAGTTGGTTTTATTCCAGGATCTCAAGGGTGGTTCAACATACGTAAATCTATAAATTTAATACATCAAATAAACATAATATAAAACAAAGACCATATGATTCTCTCAATCAATGCATAAAAAGCTTTTGATAATATTCAGCATTGTTTTATTATTAGAACACTTAAGAAAATAGGTATAGAAGGAACATTTCTTAAACTTATAGAGGTCATCTACAGCAAACCCACAGCCAGTGTCATACTGAATGGAGTAAAATTGAAAACATTTCCACTCAGGTTAGAAATTAAGCAAAGTTTCCCATTGTCATCACTGTTTTTTAACATTGTAATGGAAGCCTTAGCCATTGCAATCAGGCAAGAGAAGGCAATCAAGGGTATACAAATAGGATCAAAGGAGATCAAGGTGTCACTCATTGCAGATGATATGATTATATATCTGGAAAACCCTAGGGACTCAACTACAAAACTCTTAGAAGTGATAAAGGAATACAGCAGCATCTCAGGTTGCAAAATCAATACTCACAAATCTGTAGCCTTTATATATACCAACAATAGTTAAGCTTCAATAACAGTTAAGGACTCTATTCTTTTCACAGTAGTGCCAAAGAAGATGAAATATTTGGGAGTTTACATAACAAAAGATGTGAAAGATTTCTATAAAGAAAAGTATGAAACTCTGAGAAAATAGCTGAAGATGTTAAAAAATGGAAAAACACACCATGTTCATGGCTGGGAAGAATCAACATTGTTAAAATGTCCATATTACCCAAAGCAATATACAATGTTAATACAATCCGCACTGTCATACTTTAGAGACCTTAATGCTTAATTTTATATGGAATCAGAAAAAACCTTGAATAGCCAAGACATTATTCAGAAATAAAAACAAATCAGGAGGAATCACACTACCAGACCTCAAACTATACTATAAATCTATAGTGATCAAAACAGCATAGTCCTTGCACAAAAACAGAGAGTATTAAATCACTTTGGAACAAAGATATTTGTACCAGATTGTTCATTGCAGCTCAATTTATAATTGCCAAGTCATGGAAGAAGCCCAAGTGCCCATACACCCATGAATGGATTAATAAATTGTGGTAGTATATGTGTACCGTGGAATACTATGCAGCCTTAAAAAAGATGGAGACTTTACCTCTTTTATGTTTACATGGATGGACCTGGAACATATTCTTAGTAAAGTATTTCAAGAAAGGAAAAAAAAAATCCAATGTACTAAGTACTTTTATGAAACCAATCTATAATTACTTACACTTTTTTATGAAAAATAAATCACAACTATAGCCCAGGATGAAGGAGAGAAATTGAGAGCAATGGAAGGGGATGCAGCAGGTATAATAGACGAAGGGTAAATGGTGGGACCACACCTATAGAGCATATTTCAAGGGTCAAATATTTCAAAAATAAAACACAAATGTCTTAACACAATAATTAAGTAAATGAGGTGAAAGCTATATTAATTAGTTTGATGTAAGCACTCCAAATTGTACAAAAAAAAGACACATTGTACCACACAAATGCATAAATGTATTCATGATCTATGTGTATATGACTTAATAAAAGGAAAAAGGTAAAAATCAGCGGTTATTATTTTTAAATAATAAGTAGTGACAAGTTACATCTGATGTATTCTTATGTGACTATATTACTTAAGTGGTAAGAGTGTATCAAAAGAAAAGGTTGCTTAAGAGTAGCTAAGCCTTTTCTGACTATATTCAATCTCTCCATTTTCTATTAAGTATGCTACATTTTCTAGAGTCATACTTTTTCTTTCTGGGTGAAGGTTCAATTACACACATTTTCTTGGATAATCTGGTTGCAGAACAACATGGTTGTGTTGTTTACTTTGAAATTGCTAATTGATTGTGTTCTATTGGCAATAGAATAAATGTAAATTGCTCTGATTGGCTATAAGAATTGAACTATAAAAATGGATAAGAATGTCTCAGAATGCACAGATTAGTTCTTCTCAAGTGTGACTATGGTCATTTATTAAGTCTAAATTCATCCCTCTTCCAAAATGCAGCTATATTAGAAATGATTGAATAGTGTTGGACTAATTCTTTTCAGAATGGGTGTGTTAACATTTAGATGTATAATTATTATTTTTTTTTTTGCAGTTTTTGGCCAGGGCTTGGTTTGAACCTGCCACCTCTAGCATATGGGGCCAGTGCCCTACTCCTTTGAGCCACAGGTGCCACCATACAAACAAATTCTTGAAGTAGAATGGTAAAAAATTATTATTTTTTATGTCTGGATTATTACACTTATTTTTGGCAATATTTCCTATGTTGGTATTATATGTGTTTAATAATAGTAAATTATAATGATAATTGAAAGCATAACACATGGAAATACAGAAATCTATAATTTGTCATCATATTCACAAAGTTTTAGAATTTCAAAGGAGACATCCAACTCAAACCCCAATTTACATTCAAAGTATCTAGTGTTTGGAGATCCAGGACTTTTGCTGAAATAATTTGTAACTAGTCATAAATTTTGATTCATAGTCCAGAATTTTTCCAATTATCTGAACTGAGTGCTTTCTTGCTTTTAGCTACTCACAATATGCTAAAATTACAATGCCTTTCAAGCCTTCAGAAAAGTTTTTCTGTGAAAAGTTCAGAAAAGTTTACCTGTTGTGCTAGAGTGAGAAACCGTTTCTCAGTTTATACTTCTTCAGCAGCTTCCATTGGGAATCTGAAGTGGAATTGAGTGAAGTAAAGAAGCCACAATTATGAAGGACTGAGAAAAGTAGAACTAGAGATACTTCTAGAGAGAAAGCATTACATGGAAATTATTGTGACTGGTTCAGGTAGATTGATGACATTGATAAAAATGACTCATTCAGGCTGAAATAAAATGGATTGAGGGTTGTCAAAGTATATAGTGACTGAGAAAATCTAAGTATATCCATTCAAATTTATTTATTTATTTTAGTTTTTTTATTAAATCATAGCTATGAACATTAATGCATTTGTGGGTTACAATGTGTTGATTTTATATACAATTTGAAATACTTACAAGAAACTAGTTAAGATAGTCTTCACCACATTTTAATTTCAAGAGATATATATTCTAAATTATTTATCAGCTTGATATTTATTCCCACAATATTTATGATGTCATATGAAGACTTTTATAAGGTCAAAAATGTTAAAATTTACCTCTTATAATAAAATATCCTACATACTGATCCTTTTTGTTCATTATATTTCAGAGTATTTCCAGAGGTTTTTGTTGTTGTTGTTGCTGTTGTTGTTATATAAATTACTTTTGTACTGTTTGAGTCAAAGTTATACCTATGTCCATCACCCAGGCAGCATGTATTGTAGTGTGAACTTACCCATCCACTCTTCTCTCTACTACCTAATTCATTTTTGATGTGAATTATTTACATATATGCACATAAGTCTTGATAAATTACTTTCAAATTAGTAGTGAGTGCATGTGCTTTTTGTTTTTCCATTCTTGTGATACTTTGCTTAGAAGAATGATTTCCAGTTCCATCCTGGTTGACACAAAGGTATTAGATTACCATATTTTTTATGGCTAAGTCATACTTCATGGTACACACAATCACATTATATTAATCCACTCATGTACTGATGAGCTCTTGGATTGATTCCACATCTTTGCAATTGTGAATTGTGCTGCCATAAGAATTCGGCTGCAGATGTCATTTCTTTAACATAAAATGGCTTTTCCTTTGGGTAGTGGGATTGATAAATCAAATGGTTAGGTCTACTTTTACTTTTCTGAAGAATCTCCATACTGCTTTCCTTAGAGGTTGTGCTAGTCTCCAGCCTTACTCACAATATATGCACATTCCCTAAATATCCACATCCACAGAAGCATTTGTAGTTTTGGAACTTCTATAAAGCCATTCTCACTAGAGTTAAGTGATAGCTCATGGTGGTTTTTATTTGCATTTCCCTGATAATTAGAGATGCTGATGTTTCTTGGCAATTAGTCTGTCTTCCTTTGACAATTTTCTGTTCATGTCTTTTGCCTACTTGTTAATGGAAGCTTTTTTTTCTTGTGTTTTGCTTGAGTTCTTTATAGATTCTTCTTATCAATCTTTTATCAAATGTGTAGTATGCAAATATTGTCTCCCATTCTATAGGTTTTATGCTCACTTTAGTGATGGTTTCATTGGCTATGCAGAAGCTGTTTAATTTGATCAAGTCTCATTTATTTATTTTTGTTGTTATTATGATTGCTTTAGGAGTCTATGTCATTAATTTTTTGCCTAGGATGATGTGTATGATCATTTTCCCACCTTTTTTTCTAGAAATCTTATAGTTTCAAGTGTGAGCATTTGGTCCTTTATCCATCATGAGCTAATTTCTGTGAGTGCTGAGAGGTGTAAAACCTGTTTCACCCTTCTACGTGTGGCTATCTAATTTTCTCAGCATTAGTTCAGTGGGAAGATGGTGGACTAGAAGCAGCTTTCACCATAGGCTCATGTCCAAAGGGGGAGATATTGGCCTGAAGTGACTGGATGCCAAAGGTGAGAATCTGCACACTGGGGGAACTGTGTGAGGTACATATTACCTGGGCTGAGTCAACTAGCAGAAAGAAGAAGGTGGAAGAAGAACAACAGCTAGGAGTCCAGATCTAAAAGGAAGCAAGACCACCTACCCCCAAATGGGAGCTCCAGGGCAAGCATCCAGCCCTTTAGCAAACAGGGATCAAAAGTCTGCTCATTTTTTACCATGGGAAAGCAGTCATTAAATCCCAGTCCTCCTTCACCATTTAGGTCCTGCCACTGAGCCTAGGCCACATCTCACCTGGCACAAAAGACCAAATATTTTCCTGCAATCTTAAGCATGCAGATTGCCCTTCCCCCAGCCTAGTTGCTGCAGGAACTGGCCTCTGTGGAGGCCAGAGTGTTAAGTGAGTTCACTGAAAAGCTCAGGAATTGGCTGCCCAGGTGCAGCTCAAGAATAGTAGCAATGCAGTCCTAAATGTGGTGTGGGCAGGGTGAGCTACCCTTCTCTAGCTCTAAAGGAATTATCGGGCATATCTGTTTTCTACCCTACAAGATAATATCTAAGCTCTAATGGGTAGGTGGTGCCCAGTGTTTAAGCAAGGAATAAACTGTAGACCTGAGACCTCCAATGGGCAAGGGGCTCTCAGAGCCTGATTGGGTGTGCAGGGACCAGTGTTTAAGCACTACAAGGGAAATTTGGATCTTTACCCTATGCTAGTTGGCAGTTCTCTGAGCTTGATTGGGTGGGCAGTCCTGGCGCCTCTTCACTGAACATTAGACCTCCACCACCCATGGGACAGCAGCCCCCAAAGCTTGATTGGGTGGGCAGCGCCTGGTGCCTGAGCAACTTTGTCTGAGCTTTGGGCCTACATTTTCCACAGAATGGTGGCCCTCTGAGCTCTATTGGGTGACCAGTGCCCAGTGTGTGAGCATCTTTTCTGAACCCTGGGCCAGTACTCTCAGGTGGGTAGCACTGTCAGCTTGATTGAGTAGGCACAGCCAACACTGGCAGAGTGACTTTGACTGGAACTCTGGGCCAATGTTGTCTACTGATTCTTGTCCACCTGAAGATACTGTCTGGTACTGTGGATTTACCTCTCTGTTTGCTTTTGTTAGTGTGGTAGTGGGACTGCAATAGTGATGAGTGGACTAAAGAGAGACAACTAATCACTTTGACTGAAAAACTTTAATTAATATATTTTTTAAAATAAAGAGAAGGAGAAGCTGAAAATATTCATGGGGAGGAATCAGCAGAAGAACTCTGGCAACTTGAAGAATCAGAGCAGATCAACCCCTTCTGAGGATGTCAAAGAAAATACAACAGAAAATTCTACCCAGTGAAAAATTGATGAAATGTCAGAAATAGAATTCAGAATATGAACAGAAAATAAGATAATTGGAATGGAGGAAAAGATGGAAACCGAGAACAAAAAAATAGTTCATAAGTTGTCTTAAGAAATTAATGAATCAAAAACATAGTCACCAAAGATGAGGAAAGATATAGCAGAGCTGAAGTAATTCAAAAAGGTATTCAAGGAGCTTCAAAATAGAGTAGAGTTCCTAAGAAATAGAGTTTAACCATGTGAAGAAAGACTTTCAAATAAAGAAGACAAGAATTTTTAACTATCCCAAGCATTCAAAGAGGCAAAAAAAGGGAGGAGAAGAACAGAATATTCCCTGAGAGAGCTATAGGACCATTACAACAAATAAAACATCTGAATTATACGGATTCCTGAAAGAGAAGGAGATGGTCCTAGGGGAACAAATTCTCTGCTGCAAGACATTAAAGCAGAGAACTTCCCAAGTATTGTATGAGACACAGAACTTCAGATACTAGATAGTTTCAGAAACCTGGTAGGACTCAATCCAAACAAAGCTTCTCCTAGACACAATGTAATTAATTTTTCCCATATTAGTATGAAGGAGAAACTTCCTCCAACAGGCAGGCATAAGAAAAGTATTACTTACAAGGGGAAAAGTATCAAGATGACTGCAGATCTTTCAGCTGAAACTTTCCAATCTAGAAAAAGATGGTCATTGACCTCCAATCCTCTAAAACATAACAATTTCCATGGCAGAATCCTATATCCTGATAAACTGAGTTTCAATTTGTGATGGAGAAATTAAATACTTCACTGACATTCACATGTTGATGAAATTTGCCACCACTAGACCAGTTCTACAAGAAATATTCAGAGGCCAGCACCTGTGGATCAAAGGGATAGGGCACTGGCCCCATATGCTGAAGGTGGCGGGTTCAAACCCAGCCCCAGCCAAAAAAAAAAAAAAAAAAAAAGAAATAATCAGAGCCATTCCTCATAATGAACAACATGATAGTACACCACCAATGTAAACCTACTCAGAAATTTAAGAACAAAGACTCACTTTAACAATGGTGAAAGGTATGAAAATAAGCTCTGGAGCTCTGAAAAACAAGATGACCAAAAATCTGTCATATCCATCAATTCTCTCAATTAATGAGAATTGTGTGAATTCTCCTTTATTTATTTATTTATTTATTTATTTTTGCAGTTTTTGCCCAGGGCCAGGTTTGAACCTTTCACCTCTGGTATATGGGGCCGGCGCCCTACCCCTTAAACCACAGTCGTCACCCTGAATTCTCCTTTAAATAGGCACAGACTGGCTGACTGGATACAAAACTCAGGCCAGATATCTATTGCCTACAAGAAACTCACCTTACTTCAAAGGATACAATACGACTCAGAGTGAAGAGATGGCCAATGGTATTCCAGGAAAACAGAAAGCAGAAAAAATATCAAGTCATAATTTTTTTCAAGATACAATTGGATTATAACCAACAAAAATAATAAAAGACAAAGATGGGCACTACCAACCAGTCAAGGGAAACACACAACGTGAAGATATTCCAATAATTAACATATATACACTCTATCTGATGGCTCCTTGATATATAAAATAAACACTAACTGATGTGAACAATATTATGTCTTCCTGCACTCTAATAGTTGGAGATTTTAACACCACTTTCATAGTTTAGGACAGATCCTCCAAGCAGAAACTAAACAAAGAAATAATGGACTTAAATAAGACCCTAGAATAAATGGACTTAACAGACATTTATAGAACACTTTATCCTAACAAATCTGAATACATATTCTGCTTATCAGACCATGGACCATCTTCCAAAATTTATGATATCCTAGGTCACAGGAATAAATGCAGCAAATTGAAAAGAATAGAAATTATCCCCTGTATCCTCTTAGACCATTATGGAATAAAAGTTGAAGTCAACAGTAACAGAAATCTTCATACTCAAAGTCATGGAAACTGATCTCATGCTGAATGTTAGTTGGGTCATAGGTAAGATCATGAAGGAGATCGTTCGATTTCTGGAAGAAATGCTAATGAAGTCACAAACTATCAAAACCTGTGAGATACTGCAAAGGCAGTCCTTAAGAGGTAAATTTATAGCATTAGATGCTTTCATCAAGAAAACAGAAAGAGAGTAAGTCAACGACTTAATGGACCATCTAAAACAACTAGAAAAGGTACAAACACCTAATACCAAAGCCAACAGAAGAAATAAATATCCAAAATTAAGGCAGAATTAAATGAAATTAAGAACAAAAGAATTATTTGGAAGATCAGTGAAACAAAATGTTGTTTCTTTGAAAAGATTAATAAAATTGATAAACCCGTGGCTAGACTAACCAGAAACAGAAATTTAAGATTTGTAGTAAGTATAATCAGAAATGCTAAAGGGGAAATAACAATAGAAACAGCAGAAATACAAAAGATTCTCAACAATTACTACAAAAACCTCTATTCCGAGAAATATGAAAGTGTAGAAAAGATGAATCGATACCTGGAAGCACAATGCCTTCCAAAACTCAGCCAGACACATTTAGAAATCTTGAATAGACCAATATCAAGAACTGAAATAGCACCAATTATACAAAATATCCCCAAAAAGAAAATCCCTGGAGCACTTGCCTTCGCACATGAATTCTATCAAACCTTCAAAGAGGAAATAGTTACTTGGAAAGGCATGAATTATTCCACAATATAAAGACGGAAGGAATCCTCATCAACACATTCTATGAAACAAATTTCACCCTGATCCCCAAACCAGGAAAGGACCCAACAACAACAAAAAAAGAAACTATAGACCAATATCACTTATGAATATTGATACAAAAATATTCAATCAGATATTAGGGAGAAGAATTCAATGACACATTAATAAGTTTATGCAACATGAACAACTGGGTTTTATCCCAGGGCTGCAATTGGTTCAATTTATGTAAATCCATAAACATAATACACCACATAAAGGGAATAAAAATCAAAGACCATAAGATTCTTTCGATTGATGCAGAAAAGGCTTTTGATAATATCCAGCATCCTTTCACAATAAAAACACTCAAGAAAATAGACTTAGATGGAACCTTGCTTATTGTTAGAGGCTGCCTGTAGCGAACCCACAGCCAATATCATATAAAATGAAGTAAAAATGAAAGCATTTCCACTCAAATCTTGAACCAGACAAGGATGCCCACTGTGTCCATTGCTATTTAGCATAGTGTTGGAAGTTCTATCCATCATAATCAGGAAAGAGAAGAAGATCAAAAGTATTCAAATGGGTAAGAGGATGTTAAATTCTCCCTCTTTGCAGGTAACATGGTCTTATCCCTGAAAACCTCAGGAAATTAACTATGAAGTTCTTAGAAGTGATCAAGGAATATATCAGTGTCTCAGGATACAAAATCAATACCCATGAATCAGTATCCTGTGCATACGCTAACAATTGTCAAGCTGAAAATAAAATAAAATACTCTATTACTTTTACAATGGCACCAAAGAAGATGAAATTCCTGGGAATATATCTAACAAAAGACATGAACAATCTCTGTAAAGAGAATTATGGAACTTTGAGAATGGACATTGAGGAAGATGTCCCAGGCTCCAGGCAGGAAGTAGAAAGCCAGAACAAAAGGGACTACTTGGGCATTCAGCAGTGGTATCTTCACTCCATAGAATGGAAATAGCAAAAAAACATACCATGATCATGGTTGGGAAGAATCACCATCGTTAAAATGTCCATACTACCCAAAGCAATCTATAGATTTAATGAAATCCCCATTAAAATGCCAATGTCATACTTTAAAGAACTTGAAAAAAATAGTACTGTTATTCATATGGAACCATAAAAACCCTGAGTATCAAATAAAGTTATTAGAAATGAAAACAAATCTGGAGGCTTCACATGGTCAGATTTCAGGTTATACTCACGTATAAATGATCAAAACAACATGGTACTGGCACACATGTAGAGACGTAGACCTATGGAATAGGATATAAAAACTAGAGATAAACCCAGACAGATATTGTCATTTGATCTTTGATATGCCTAACAAAAAACATACGCTGGGAAAAAGAACCCTTATTTAACAAATGGGGCTGGGAGAACTGGTTGTCCACATGTAGAAGACTGTAATTGGATCCACACCTCTCACCATTGACAAAAAATGATTCTTGCTGGATAAAAGATTTAAATATAAAACATGAAACAATAAAAATTCTAGAGAAGAGTGTGGGAAAAACACTTAATATTGGCCTTGGAAAAAATCTTTATTAAGAGGACCCCCTGGCAATTGCAGCAACACCAAAACTAAATAACTGGGATTTGATCAAGCTAAAAACGTTTTGCACAGCTAAGGGTACCTCAAACAAGGCAATAGACAGCCTTCAGAATAGCAGAAAGTTTTTGCGTGTTATGAATCTAACAAAGGCTTGATGACTAGAATTTACAAAGAACCTAAGCAATAAGAATAGTGCAGGGCAGCACCTGTGGCTCAAACAAGTAGGGCGCCATTCCCACATACTGCAGGTGGTGGGTTCAAACCCAGCCCCAGCCAAAAACTGGAAAAAAAAAAACAGAAAAGAAAAGAAAATTGCAAATAACCCCCTCTATAATTTGGCAAGGGAAATGAACAGAAACTTCTCTAAGGATGACAGGCGTACGGACAGCAAACACATGAAAAAATACTCATTGTCTTTAATCATCAAAGAAATGTAAAACAAAATATCTCTAAGATATCACCTAATCCCATTGAGAATAATCTATATCATAAAGCCCCAAAGCTGTAGATGCTTGCATAGATGTGGAGAGAAGAGGACACTTCTACACTTCTGGTCAGATTATAAACTAATACAGCCATTTTGGAGAATCCTCAAAGGTTAAATGTAGACCTTCCATCTGATCTTGCAATTCCATTACCAAGTTATCTACCCAGAAGAACAAAAAACATTTGACCCACAAAGACATTTGAACCAGAATGTTTATTATGGCTCAATTCATAATGGTCAAGATGTGTAAGCAACCTAAGTGCCCATCAACCCATGAATGAATCAACAAATTGTGGTATATGTATACCATGGAATACTATTTGGGCATTGAAAAGATGGAGACTGTACAGCTTTTACATTTACCTGGATGGAGTTGAAATGCATCCTTCTTAGTAAAGGATCACAAGGATGGAAAAAATAAATATCCACTGTACTCAATACTAATATGAAATGAACATATAAATAACTACATGCTCATATGGACAATTAAACCCAAATATAATCTAGTAGAGGGAGGTCAAAGGGGCTGAGGGAGGACGACTGGCAGAAGGATGGAGGGCAAGAAGTAAGATCTCACCTAATGTGCACATTGTGAGGGTGTGTAACATGCCCCCTCATGAAGAGTTCTTTTACAACTGGAACATTATCCTGGAAGAATACAACCTATAAATTTGTACCCTCATATTAATTTAAAAGAAAAAAGAAAAAAATTATTTTCTCAGTGCTATTTATTGAATAGGTATTATTTTCTCAGTGTATGTTTTATTTGCTTTGTCAAACATCAGATGGCAATATGAGGATGGTTTTATATTTGGGTTCTCTGTTCTGATGCACTAGTCTATGTCTCTGTTCTTGTCCAAGTACCATGCCATTTTGGTTACTAAAGCCTTATAGTATAACTTGAAGTCTGATATAATGATGCCTCCTGATTTGTCCTTTTTGCTTAAGGCTGCTTTAGTTATTATACAGGATTCATTTTGTTTCAAAGACAATGTAGAATAATTTTTCCTAAATCTGTGAAAAATGATGTTATTTTAGTGAGGATTGCATTGAACATGTAGGTCATGTTAGGTAGTATAGAAATTTTAACAATGTTGATTCTGCTGATGAATGAGTATGATATGTTTTTCATGCACTTATGTCCTCTGCTATTTCCTTCTTCAGTGTTTCATAGTTCTCCCAATAAAGGGCTTTCACTTGCTTAGGTAAATATATTCCTGAGTATTTTATGTCTTTGTCACTAGTGTTTGAGTGCTTGATTTCTTTATAAGTTTGGCTATTGTTGGTGTGTATGAATACAACAGATTGTGTACATTTATTTTGTAACTTGACACTTTTCTGAATCTATTTATCAATTCCAAGAGTACCTTGGAAGAATCTTTGAGGTTTTCTATACATAAGATTGTTTAACCAGCTAAAATCAATAGTCGGACCTCATCTTTCCCCATTTGAACATCCTCGATTTCCTTCTCTAATCTGATCACTCTGGCGTGGACTTCCAGCACTAGATGGGCGACCTTGTGTGTTTCCAGTTCTAAGTGGAAATGCTTTTAGGTTTTTCCTTATCAGTATTACATTGGTGGTGGGATTGTCAAATATGGCTTTTATAATTATGACATAAGTTCCATCTATGCTTATTTTGTTATATGTTCTTATCATAAAATGTTGAAGAATTTTGTCCAAACATTTTTCTGTCTGTTGAAAGTATCATATGATCTTTTTGTTTTTTGGATTGTGTACCTGTGTATGTTGAAACATGGGATGAAGCCAACTTGGTTATGGAAAATTATTTCATTGATATGCACCCAATTCAATTTACTATGATTTTATTAATAATTTTTGTGTCTATTTTCATAAGGAATATTGGTTCATAATATTCTTTGTCAGTCTTGTCCTTTCCTGTCTTTGATATCAAGGTGATACTGGCTTTGTAACATGTGTTTAGTAGGACTCTTTCCTTCTTGATATTATGGAATAATTTATACAGGATAGGTGTTGATTCCTTTTGTATATCTGGTAAAATTCAGCTGTGAAACCATCTGGTTTTGAATTTTTAACTATAAGATTTTTTATTACAGCTTCCATTTTGATACTTGATTTTGGTTAGTTCAGGAAATATATTTCTTCCTGATTGAGCTTAGGGAAAATGTGCTTCTGAGAATTTGTCTATTTCTTCCACATTCTACTGAGCAGACTATCAATTTTTTTGTATTAAAAAGCTTTTCATTTTATTAATCAGTATTGTTCCTTTGTTATTGATTTCATTTAATTTTGCTGTAATATTGCTTATTGCTTGTATTCTGCCATGTTTAGGGTTGGTTTGCTCTTTATTTTCCAGTTCCTTGAGATGATTCATTGGATTGTTGATTTATGATGTTTCTGTCTTTGAGTTGTAGGCATTTATGGCTATGAGTTTTACTCTCGGAATTGCTTTGGACATATCCCACAGTTTTAATACCTTTTTCTCCCTTATCTGATAGTTCAAAGACTCTTTGGATTTCCATCTTAATTTCCTCTTTGACCTACCACTCAGCCGTAGGTTGTCAATTTCCATTACTTTGTGTAGAACTTAGTGTTTTCCTGGAGATGATTTCTAATTTTATTCCATTGTGATCTTGAAAGAAATATGGCATAATTTTGTAGTTTTTTTTAATATTAGGAGTTATATTTTGTTGCCTCAGATGTAATCAATCTTACATAAAGTATTATGAGCTGATGAGAACAATATATACTGTGTAGTTTTGGGGTGGAATGCTCTATAAATTTTTGTTAAAATTTAAGTCCATTTTTTCTTTGTCTATTTTTAGTTTGGAAGATTTGTCTTGTTCTATCAGAGTGGTGTCAAACTCTTTTGGCCATTATGATGCTGTTGTTTATCTTTTTATTTAGATAAACAGGTATTTACTTTATAAGTCTGGGTACACTTGTGTATAAATGTTTAAGATTGGCATGTTTTCTTGTAGAATTGCTTGCTTTATTATTGCATAATGGCCATATTTATCTTTTTTTACATTTGTTGATTTGAAATATACATTATCTTATATGAGAACTGTAATATCAGCTTTCTTTTGGTTTTCATTTGCATGGAATATTGTTTTGGACTGATTCTTATCGTGGAATATTTTTTATCCTTTTGCTTATTTTGCTTTCTTTATATTTTTGATTGAAATTAACCAGAATCCATGGCTATATTATTTTTGAAATGACTAATTCATTTTTTTCCTAACTATTAGTTCAATGACCAAAGAAGGAACATATGCCTCTAATTTTCTTTTCTTTTCTTTTCTTTCTTTTTTTTTTTTTTTTTGAGACAGAGCCTCAAGCTATCCCCCTGGGTGGAGTGCCATGGCATCACAGCTCATAGCAACCTCCAACTCCTGGGCTCAAGTGAGTCTCTTGCCTCCGCCTCCCAAGTAGCTGGGACCACAGGCGCCTGCCACAACGTCCGGCCAATGCCTCTAATTTTCAGTCCTGGCATCAAGAAGACCAAAAAAAAAAAAAATCAAAATTTTTAATATAAACTGTATTTCCAAATACAGCTCTAATTGTTCCCCATATTCTTAATTGCCTTTAAAAATTTCCTCTGGATTCCTCCTTATTTGTTAATCATGACCTTTTAAGACTTAAGTAATTAGATGATCAGATTCTATGTTGAAGGTAATTCAGTATGTTTTTGGTTTAGAAAATAAGGCATAGTCGAATAGAATTTTTTGGCAACTATTTTAGTCATTCAAATGTTACTTTCATTTCTTGGATTATGTCTATGTCTTCGAAGCAGAGATTTCATTTTTTTTAAGTATTTATCTAATATAGTTTGAAGAAATTATATATTGGACAGTTTTATTTAAGTCAAAGCAAGCCTTTTGCTTTTAAAATGTGCCCATTTTAGAAAATTTACATTGCAAAAGGCAATACTTAAACTTTGGAGGAGAGAGGAAAGAAATGTGATGGTAATTTTTTCCTATCAGAAGATAGAATTATCCTTCAAGGTTGAGTGGATATAATTGGCCATCATATAACTCTCTTGAAAAATAGTGCCTTCAGGCAGTGTGGCTGTAATAATTGTTCAATTATGTACTTTCAGCTTTCAAATAACCAAAGCCATTATTATGCATCACATTAATAGATACACAAGCATACATTAAACACATGGATAAAATGTGGGGGTTTTGGAAGATGAGTTTAGCTTTGAAATTAAGCTGTATTATAATTACATGTAATTTTTACTAATTGTAATTTAATTTACTCTAATCTAATAATGATGATTACTCTCTAATCAAATAATTTTGCTAAGCGCACTATCTGCCATCCAATGAAACCATAAGACTAATTATTGTCAAGTTAAATAAAACTAGTAAAACAGTTTTTTTTCTTAAATAAGAGATTAGTATTGTTCGATAAGGCACCTGGGATTTGAAACATGTTGACTGTTTCTAGGATAATCTGTGTTCACAAAAGTTCAATGTAATTGCAAATAGTATTTTATAAAAAGACTTTATTGATTACAAATGTTCTTACTTATAAAAATTCCATTAAACTCTATAAACCTGTACTTAATTAAAAATATTGTTACACTGAGTGTGACTTTGTATATTGTTAGTATGTATAGAAAAAGCAGAGGAGTCTATTTTCTATTCATCATAATCTCCCTTGGAATACTAAGTAGGTTGGTTTCATTACTGCTTTTCTTCACATAAAAAAAATCTTACAATCATAACACTATGTTTTCATAGGACAAATACTTATGATGATTTAAGGGTTCTGTCCTCTGATGTCCATCAGAAGAGGGAGGTAGCAGGTGATATTTTGACTTCAAATGAGAGAGGGTTTAATACAATTACCATTTCAAGACTGAAATCTATGGCATATTTTCTTTTCTACATGTGACAACATTTGAAATTCTGGATTTGTTATTTATGGAAATGATGAAACAATCAGTTAAAAAGAAAATAACTTTACAGTGAGTTACATAAATATAAAGAAGAACCAAAATGATGGAAGAAAAAATGCAAATGAGGCAGAGACCTAAACAAACATGCAATGAGTGGTTTCTTGATGAGGCAATGTTGTATTTCTGATGCTCTCAAGCAGTGTCACTAAGATTTTTAATTTCCTTTTAACTTTTCAAAGGAAAGTGAGACATAGTTGCTATCTGGACAATTTTGTCTAATAGTTCTTTTGAATCTTGAATCTTAAAAGTATCTCAGTTGAAATTTATAGAAAAACAAACAAAAGACATATCATTGAAAAATAGCTTCAAGCTTTCTACTCAGCAAAATATTTGTCTAGATTTTTTTAGCTTGTATGTGGGGTATTCAATTTACTGCCAAGTTATATATGAATACAAAATATATGTTTTTTATATATATATAATATACACATATATATGTAGTTGTGTGTATATACATATACATTTGTACATATTTGAATGCATTTTCATATTCTCTATCACATTTGCAATACTTAATCATTCTTCTTACATAGGATTTTAAAACTCTGTCATCTGATTGGCTTTACAAGTCTAGTTTTATTCATTAGTAAACTTTTGTTGAAAGTCAGGTGATAGCCTTTAGTTTTAAATAAAAACATTCATAACTTCTTTGAAAAGAATTGTGAGGTGAATGAAAAGATAGAGAGATATTCCTAAATGTACCCAACACAAAAAACTGACAAACATGTGAGACAATGCATACGTTAATTGAGTTTATTTAACCACTTCACAATGTTAACATACACCAAAATAGCATATCACATCTCATGAATATATATAATTAATATTTTGAAATTAAAAATAAAACAGTTTGTTTTTAAGATGGAGTAAGGCACATTTCCAGAGGAAAGAGCTCCCAGTATTTTCTGTCTTATGTATATTTTAAAGTGGGAATTATATTTTAATTACAAAAAAACAACTCCTAAGCTGAGCTGCCAGCCAACTAGTTTTCCTTTTTTCTGGAGTATGAAGCATGCCAGAATTCTGCCTCCATGGGAGCCAAATTAAAGCAGAGCCACTGGATGGTTAACCTTGTGCTTCCTCTGAGCACAAATAACTTCAGCACTCTGCCCTCAGGGGAGCTAACATCTGATCAGAGTCATTGGCCATCCAGCCTTATGCTTGCCTTGGGCATGGATCATCCTAGCACTGCATGCCCAAGGGATCAGCACCTATGCCAAGTTCCAGATCAATCAGCTCTACCCCCACCTGAAGTGAATACCAATCCAGCTCCCTTCCCCTAGGGGAGAAGTACCCAAGCACAATTGCCAGTTGATCAGTACTGAACTCTTTCATCTAGAGCACCACCCACCTGATATTTTTCCCCCAGTGGAGTAGTACTGGAGCCAAGCTTCTGGCCTACTAGCACCAGGATTCTCAAGTGCAGGCACCAGTCCAACATCCTACCCCAATTGTAGCACAAACAAAGTAAGAAAATTATCCACACAAAACTCTGCAGACTAAATCACTGAAACACAGGCATCACCAACATAAACTATAGGTAAAAATCTTGTAAAGAAAATAGTCTAGAAAAGCCACCCAAAACAAAACCAATGCACTCTATTCTACTGATACTAGGATGTATATGCATGTGAAAATAATTTCACCATAAACAACATAATAAAAAATTGGAAACTGTGACTATTTCACCAGACACACAGATATCAATGCAGGCATAGAAGAATCTTGAAAAAGCAAGGACACTACCAAAGAAACACATAATTTTTAATTAACCTAAACTAAATAATTAGCAATATTAAAATTACCTAAAAAGGATTTCAAAGTAATAATCCTAAAAGACTCAGGAAGGTACAAGACAATAGATAGACAATTCAACAAAATCAGGAAAAGTGTATAATTTTAATGACAAATCAAACAACGAAATATATAATGAGAATTATCTAATAGAAATTAGAGCTAAAAAATTTAACCAATGAAAAGAAAAATACAATCAAGAGATTCAATAACAAACTGGTTAAAGTAGAAAAATTTCTATGGCTGATGGTAGGGCTTTTTCTTTGTTTGTTTGCTTGTTGTTTTTTTATAAACCAGTCAGACAATAGAAAAAAAAAAAAGAAAACCCAATAGTACTTATGGATTACAAAGCAAATAAATATTCACCATATGTGTGTTCAAGAAGGGAAAGAAATGGAAAAAGGCATAGAAAAGCTCTTTATGAAATAATAGCTGAAAACTTAAGTCTTGAAAGAAATTTGGTAATAAAAATTTGGGAATGTCAAAGGAGGAGCAAGATGGCTGACTGGAGCCAGCTTTTGACAGAAGCTCCCATGTAGAGGGAAGGACTATGACTAGAAAGTAACCAACTTTGCTGAAGCCTGAGAGCTGAGCTGACAGACAAGAACTTGCAGCCCTCAAACATCTGAAAAATACAGTAGAATCCCTCAGTAACAGAACAGAGCATGAAGAATAAAGGATTTCTCATTGAAAACAAAGCTTTTGAACGCTTCCAAATGCTCAAAGAGGAAGATCAGTGGAGAGCAAAATTGGATCATTCTCTCAGAGAGGTCTGAGATAATGTGAAGAAAACTAATATTCGCCTTATAGGAATTCCTGAAGGTGACTAAATTGCTTCAAAAGGCACAGATGTTCTAGTGCAAGAAATAATTGAAGAGAATTTCCCAAACATGGCGAGAGACTCTGAAATTCAGATAGCAGATAGTTTCAGAACCTCAGCACAACACAACTGAAATTAAAATCTCCCAGACACATTATAATTAACTCCACCAAAGTTAATACGAAGCAGAAAATTCTGAAAGCAGCCAAATGTAAGAAAACCATAACCTACAAGGGGAAGAATATTACAATGACTTCAGATCTCTCTGCTGAAATCTTGTAAGCTAGAAGAGGGTGTTCATCAACCTTTAATCTTCTAAAACAAAATAACTTTCAACCCAGGATCCTGTATCCAGCTAAACTGAGTTTAATTTATGATGAAGAAATTAAATATTTTAATCACATGTTAAAGAAATTTGCCAAAACTAAACCACCTCTCTAGGATATTCCCAGACTTATACTCCATGATGACCAGCACAATCCTCTATCACCAAAGTAAACTCACTCAGAAACTTTTGATCAAACTCCAACTTCCACAGTGGCAAAAGGATTAAAAATTTCCACTGGACTTTTGAAAAACTGGATACCCAAAATACCACAAGGCTTATCAATTCTCTCAATTAATATGAATGGCTTAAATTGTCCTCTAAAGAGGTACAGGGTGGCATACTGGATATAAAAACTCAGGCCACGTATCTGATGCTTACAATGATCTCATCTTATATTAAAAGATAAATTTAGACTTAGGGTGAAGGGTTGGTCATCTATAATTCAGGCAAATGGAAATCAGAAAAAAGCAGGTGTTGCAATTTTATTTCTAGATACATTAGGCTTTAAACCAACAAAATAAGAAAAGATAAGTTTGCTCACTTCATGTTTGTTAAGAGCAACACACAACGTCATGATTTTTCAATTATTAACATTTAGGTGCCCAACCAGAATGGCCCTCAATTTATAAGAGAGACTCTAACAGACATGAGCAATATGATTTCCTTTAGCTCCATAAGACTTAGAGATTTTAACACTCATTTGTCAGTGTTGGATAGATCCTCATATAAGAAACTAAGCAAACAAATTACAGACTTAAATTTAACCATTCAACAATCGAATTTAACAGACATCTACAGAACATTTCATCCTAACAAAACTGAATACACATTCTTATCATCCATGAAACATTCTTCAAAATTGACAACATCTCAGGTCACAAGTCTAACTTTAGCAAGTTTAAAAGAATAGAAATTATTCCTTGTATTTTCTCAGACCATCATGGAATAAAAGTTGTACTCAATAACAACAGGAATCTGCATACTCAAACAAAATCATGGAAACTAAATAACCTCATGCTGAATGACAGCTGGGTCATAGATGAGATTAAGAAGGAAATTACCAAATTTTTGGAACAAAATGATAGTGAAGACATGAATTACCAGAACCTCTGGGATACCACAAAGGCAGTCCTAAGATGGAAATTTATAGCATTGCAAGCTTTCCTCAAAAGAATGGAAAGAGAGGAAGTTGACAACTAAATAGGATATATCTATCAACTGGAAAAGGAAAAATGTTCCAACCCCAAACCCAGCAGAAGAAAATAAATAACTAAAATTAAGCCATAATTAAATGGCATTGAAAACAAAAGAATCATGCAACAGATCAATCAATCAAAAAGCTGGGTTTTTTTTGAAAAGTTCAATAAAATAGATAAAACTTTGTCCAACCTAACCAGAAATAAAAGAGTAAAATCTATAATTTCATCAATCAGAAATGATAAAGGCCAAATAATGATAGACCTCAGAAATTTAAAAAATCCTTAATGAATATTACAAAAAACTCTATTCTCAGAAGTATGAAAATTTTAATGAAATAGACCAATACTTGGGAACATGCCACCTTCCTAGACTTAGCCAGAAAGAAGTGCAAATGTTGAACAAGCCTATATTAAATTTTGAAGTAGCATCAATTACAAGAAATCTCCCCCAAAAGGAAAAACCCAGTACGAGAAGGCTTCACATCAGATTTCTACCAAACTTTTCAAAAGTAACTAGTACGTATTTTACTTAACCTTTTCCAAAACATAGAAAAAGAAGGAACACTTCCCAACACATTCTATGAAGGAAATATCACCCTCATCCCCAAACCAGGAAAAGATCCAATGAGAAAAGAAAATTATAGACCAATATCTCTAATGAATATTGATGCAAACATATTCAATAAGGTCCTAGCAAACAGAATCCAGCAACACATAAAACAAATTACACACTATAACAAGGTGGGTTTCATCCCAGGGTTCCAAGGATAGTTCAGTATATGCAAATCTATAAATATATCACATAAACAAAATAAAAAAGAAATACCATATTATTCTCTTAATTGATGCAGAAAAAAGCTTTTGACAATATCCATCATCCTTTCTTGATCAGAATGCTTAAGAAAACAGGTATAGAAGAAACATTTTCTAAACTGATAGAAGCCATCTACAGCAAATCCACAGCCAATATCATGCTGGATGGAGTTAAACTGAAATAATTTCCAGTCAGATCAGGAATCAGCAAGCTTGCCCATTATCCCCACTGCTTTTTAATGTTTTAATGGAAGTCTTAGCCAACACAATCAGGCATGAGAAGGCAATAAATGGCCTCCAAATAGAATCAGAGGAGATCAAGTTGTCACTGTTTGTGGATGATACAATTGTATATCTGGAAAAACCCAGGGGATCAACTACAAAACTCCTAGAAGTGATCAAGGAATACAGCAGTGTCTCACAATACAAAATCAGTACTCACATATCTGTAGCCTTTATATATATCAATAGTCAAGTTGAAAAAGCAATTAAGGACTCTATTCCCTTTACAACAGTGTCAAAGAAGATGAGATATCTGGGAGTGTATCTAACAAAGGACATGAAAGATCTCTATAAAGAGAACTATGAAACTCTGAGAAAAGAAATAGATGAAGATGTTAGCAAATGGAAAAATATACCATGCTCATGGCTGGGAATAATCAACATTGTTAAAATGTTTATACTACCTAAAGCAATCTACAGATTTAATGCAATCCCTATTAAAGTACCTCTTTCATTTATTAACGATTTGAAAAAATTAATACTTCATTTTATATGGAAACAGAAAAAATCTCGAGTAGCCAAAACTTTGCTCAGAAATAAGAACAAATCAGAAGGTATCATGATAACAGACTTTGGACTATACTATAAATCTATAGTGATCAAAACAGCATGGTACTGGAACAAAAATAGAGAGGTAGATGTATGAAACAGAATTGAGAACCAAGAGATGAACCCAGACACTTGTCATCATTTGATCTTTGATAAGACTATCAAAGATATAAATTGGGGGAAAGATTCCCTATTGAAAAAATGGTGCTGGGTGAATTGGCTGGTGACTTGTAGAAGACAGAAACTGGACACACACCTTTCTCCTCTAACAAAAATTAACTCACTGGTTAAAGGACTTAAACTTAAGACATGAAACTATAAAAATTCTTGAAGAGAGTGCAGGGGAAACACTTTTAAAAATTGGCCTGAGAGAGTACTTTATGAGATGGACCCCCCAGGCAATTGAAGCAACACAAAAATACATTACTAGGATCTGATTAAACTAAAAAGCTTCTGCATTGCCAAGAACACAGTAAGTAAAGCAGTTAGACAGCCCTCAGAATAAAATATGATTTTTGCAGTGTATATTTCTGACAAAGGTCTAATAACCAGAATCCACAGAGAACTCAAACTTATTAATAAGAAAAGAACAAGTGATCTCATTTTATTGTGGGAAAGAGACATGAACAGAAGCTTCTCTGAAGAAGACAGGTGCATGGTCTATAGACACATGAAGAAATGCTCATCATCTTCAATCATCAGAGAAATGTAAACCAAAACCACTCTGAGATATCAACTAACCATATTAAGAGTAGCCCATATCACAAAATCCCAAAACTACAGATGTTGGCATGGATGTGGAGAAATGAGAACACTTCTGTACTGCTGGTGGGAATGCAAACTAGTACATTACTTTTGGAAAGAAGTTTGGAGAACACTCAGTGAACTAAATGTAAACCTGCCATTTGATCCTGCAATTCATGTACTATATGTATATCCAAAAGACCAAATATCACTTGGCATCAAAGATATCTGGACCAGGTTGTTCATTGAAGCTCAATTCATAATAGCCAAGTCATGAAAGAACCCCAAGTACCTATCAAGCCATGAATGGATTAATAAATTACAGTATATGTATACCATGGAATAGTATGCAGCATTTAAAAAAGATGGAGACTTTACCTCTTTTAAATTTACATGGATGGGGCTGGAAAATATTCTTCTTAGTAAAGTATCTCAAGAATGGAAAAAAAATCCAATGTATTCAGTACTACTATAAAACCAATTTATAATTACTCACACATTCATATGAGAGATGAATCACAACTATAGCCCAGGATGAAGGAGGGAAGGGGAACAAGATGGAAATGGAGGGGGGTGGTTAGACAGAAGAAGGGTCAATGTTGAGACCACACCTATGGAACATGCTGCCAGGGTAAAAGTCAAATCTATCAAGTGTTGAACACAAATGTTTTAACACTGTGATTAAGTAAATGAGGTGAAAGCTATTTTCTTTAGTAGGATGTAAGTACTCCAATTGTACAAATAATCAGCACAATGAATCCCACAAAGGCATAAATGTATTCATGATCTATGTATATATGACTTAATAAAAAAATTGGAAATCTCAAGGTACCTGAAGTAGTTTCAACTACAAGTCATTCTCTCACAGGTACATTATAGTTAACATACCAAAAGTCAAAGACAAAGAGAAGATTCTAGAAACAGAAAAAAGATAAATGTTGAGAACATATAAGGGAATTTTCATTAGACTAACAACAGATTTCTCAGCAAAGAACTTATGGGCCAAGTGAGGAGATGGTGATATATTCAAAATCATAGAAGAGGAACTAAGTTTACCAGCCAAAAATACTATAACCTGTGGTGCTATTCTTTAGCGATGAAGAAAAAATGAAGGAATTTATTAATGTTAGACCAACCTTACAAGAAATGATTATGAAACTTTTACAATTGCAGCAAAAGGAGAATAACTATTATCACTAAAACACACAGAAATTTAAAGCTGGCAGAGCATACACACGAACAAAAAAGAGAAAGGAATAAACCTCCTAAATAAAACTATCAAACTACAAAGCTAAACAATAAAAGAAGAAGACACAAGGGATATACAAAACAATTAGAAAAATAATAAAATGACAGAAGTAACTTTTCATTTATCAGTAATAACTTTGAACATAAATGGATTAAATTATTTATTCAAAAGAATAGACTGGCTTAAAAAGGAGCACCCAGCTGTGTGCTGTCTACAAAAAAAAAAAAAAAAAAAATCAGTCCACCTGTAGATACACATACACAGAGAGTAAAGGTGAAAAGATAGAAAAAGGTACTATGGAAAAGCAACAAATAAATGAGGTTTCCATAGTTTAGTGGCTATTACATTTGCCAAACAAATAATGAGCAGGAGTAACTATACTTATATCATAAAAATAGAATTTAAGTGGAAAACTACTACTAAAGACAAAGCAGGTTAGTATATTATGATGGAAGGCTCAGTTTTTCATGTACCCACTGTGGGCCTTATCCTATGTCAGCCCTTCCATCTGTATATCACTAGATCCTAAATACATATCCCATAGAACATGTTCATACTGTGACAGCAGCAGCAGCAAAACAACAACATGTCTAGACTCATTGGACCTATTGTATTTTCAGAGTTATCACCCACAGGAGAACTTCATGGAGGGGAAAGAAAAGTGCAGTGAGTCAAAGTAACACTTGAAGAAATGGAAATTAGGGCACATCCCCTTCTGCACCTGACCTGAAACCTCCCTGATGATGATCCAGAATGTCTGCAGTCCTTTCAGTGAAAGTACTGGTGTGCAACAGAGTCTGCCACTGGCGTTTTTACACACAAGCACCACATACAGACCTGGTCATTGAATTACAGCCCAGTATTTCCCTACTGCAACTGGAAACTAAGAAAGATACCACACAAAATCTATCCACAGCCAAGGAACAAATACAGAATCTTGACCCCCTGAAAGTACAACAAATCAAAGCTAAATGCACAAGCACAGCATGCATTACAGACACATCCTCAAAAGTAAAAATAAAATAAAATAAATAAAATGTCAAATCCAAACACAAATGAATTCTAAAACAAGAAATGACAGCTTCTTAAGATGAGAAGGAACCAGCATAAGAACATAGTCAATATGAGCAGACAGTTTTGCTACACCCAATGGATCATACTAGCTCTCTGGTATTGGATTTAAACCAAAAGAAAAGTCTGAAATGACAAAGAATTCAAAATGTGTATTGTAAAGAATCTCAATGAGAAAGAAAGTTTAAAACTGACACAAAAAGGAAAAAATACAGAACATGCTTAAAAACTTTACTAAAGAGAAATTATTAAACCAACAAGCTTTGGAAATGAAGGTACACTGATATAATTATTAAATGCAGTTGAAAGCTCAAATAATAGAGTAGATAAATCCAAAGGAAGAATTCCCAAGCTTAAAAATAGGTCTTTTTAATTAACGCATTCAGACAAATATAAAGACAAAATAATTATAAAAAAAACAACAAAGTATTTGAGAAATATGGGGTTATGTAAAATATCCAAATCTATGAGTTTCAGGTATTCTTTATAGAGAAAAAGAAATAGTAAAACTAGGAACAAACTATTTGAGGGAATAATAAAAGAAAACTTCTTCAATCTGGCAAGAGGCTCAGGCATACAGATAGAAGAAGTGCAATGAACACCAGGGAGTTAGATAGCAAGAAGTTCTTCACCAAGGAATAGATATCAGACTATGTAAAATAAACACAGTGGATGTTTTTTAAAAAGCAGCAATAAAAATGTCTAGTTGCATATAAGTGAAAGTACATTGAACTAACAGCAGACTTCTCAGCAGAAACTTTACAAAGCAGGAGAGACTATGGTCCCATCCTATTTCAATATTCTCAAATAAAAGAACTGTTAGCCATAAATTTTGTATCCTGACAAAGTAAATTTCATAAGTAAATGAGAAATTAAGTATTTTCCAGACAAGTAAATCCTAAGAAATTTGTCAGTATGAGACAGTCTTTACAAGAAATGCACCTGAAAGTTCTAAACATGGAAAAAATGGAAAATACTAGCTACCATAAAAACACATGAAACGGTAAATATCAGGTCTTATGAAACAATTTTGCAATTGAGAATATAAAGCAATAAGGCAACTATTAACATTAAGACATCAAAAGAACCTCAGGTATCAGTATTAATTTTCAATATAAACAGGCTAAATGCCCAACTTTAAAGGATATATATTGGCAGAATGGACAAAAATACAGATTTTTAATCTTTTTCATTCAAGAGACTCACATAACAGTTGAAATTTTTATGGAATCAATATAAAGAGGTGGAAAAGAATTCCAAAACAATGAAAATCAAAAGCAAATGGGAATCTCTATGCTTATACCAAATAAAACATACTTTAAATCAATAATAGTTTACAAAGAAGTTAAAGCAAGCCATCATGTGACAATAAAAGGATACATTCTACAAAAGATATAACAATCCTAAATATATATGCACCTAACATGGAAAAACAACTATTCATAAGACAAATATGAGACTCATGAAAAGAGATAGATAAAAAAAAAAACATTAAGCAATATCAACAGGCTACTAACAATGTTGGATCACTGAGACAGAAAATCAACAAAGAAATACTGGCTTTAAACTGGACTCTCGAACAAATTGACCTAACAATTGTTTATAGTACATGGTACCTAATAACTGCAAAATATACATTCTTTTCATTGCCACATGGAACATGTTCAAAGATAGATCATTTGTTAAGCTACACAACAAGTCTCAATAAATTTAAAAAATTGAAATCTTATCAAGTATATTCTAAGAACCCAGTGGACAAGAATTAGAAAACTAGAAAATAATACTAGGAGGAACTCTCAAAACTGTACAAAGAAATGGAAGTTGAATAACTGCTCCTGAATGATATTTAGATTAATGATGAAATCTAGATGGAAATATAAAAAAAAATCAAGAGAAGTGATAACAGTGACACAACTTATCAAATTCTCAGTGATGCAGCAAAAATACTGCTAATATAGCAGTTTATAACACTAAATGCCTGCATAATACACAGTTGGGGTGTGGTGGCTTATGACTATAATATTAGCATTTTGGTAGATCAAGGTGGGAAAATTGCTTGAGGCCAGGAGTTCAAGACTAGCTTGAACACTATAGTGAGATCCTGCCTATATAAAAATAAAAATAGCTTGGCACAGAGGCACATGCCTACAGTACTCAATAATAGGAAGCTGAGGTGGAAGAGTCACTTAAGATCAGGACTTTGAAACTGCAATGAGCTATGATTATTCCACTGCACTCCAGCCTGGGATAAAGAGAGAGACTACATCAAAATAAGAAGAAAAGGACAGATAGATCACAAAGTAAATAAGCAAAATTAAAATGTCAAGGAAGGCAAAAAAAATTAATGCAAATATCTCAGAAGAAAAAAAATAAATCACAAATATCAGAGCAGAAATAAACAAAATTGAAAAAAATGAAAAATACAAAGGATCAACCAATAGAAAAGTTGGTTCTCTAGATAAACAAAATTGATAGACTACTAGCTAGAATAACCATGAAAAGAAAAGAAGATATAAATAAGCTCAATTAGCAATGATAAAAGTGACATTACAGCCAATACCACAAAATCACAAAAGATTATCTGAGACTATGATGAGCATCTCTATACTCATAAAATAGAAAATACAGAGGAAATGAACAAATTCCTGGAAACATACAACCTCTCAGCTTGAATCAGGAAGAAATAGAAATGCTGAACAGACCAATATGTAGCAAGATAGAATTAGTAATAAAATATCTTCCAAGAAGTACAACAACAAACAAAGCCTAGGGCAAGATGATTTACATCCAAGTTCTACAGATGTGAAAAGAAGGACCAGTACCAATATTTCTAAAACTATTCCAGAATATTGAGAAGGAAGAAATCCTTCCTAACACATTTTACAAAGTCAGTATCACCCTTATACCAAACCTGGGAAAGGAACTAACAATGACAACAAAATCAAATTAAAATAAATTAACAAACAAAAAATTATAGACTCATTTCTCTAATGACTGTAAATGCAAAAATCCTCAGGAAAATACTAGTAAACTGAATCCAAAAACAGAAAAGATAATGCACCACAATCAAGTGTGTTTCACACCAGCAATACAAGGATGGTTCAACATAAGCAAATGAAAAAATGAGATTCACCGCATAAACAGAATTAAAAACAAAAAACACATGACAATCTCAGTAAGTGCATTAAAAGCATTAGATAACTCTGAGAGGCTGAGGGAGGTAGATTGCTTGAGCACACAGGTTTGAGACCAGCCTGTGCAAGAGTGAGACCCTTTCTCTAAAAATAGCCAGCTGTGTGACAATCTCCTGTAGTCCCAGCTACTCAGGAGGCTGAGGCAAGAGAATCATTTGAGCCTAAGTGTTTAAGGTTGCTGTGAGTTATGATGCCATGGCACTCTACCAAGAGTGACAAAGTGAGACGTTGTCTCAAAAACAAACAAACAAACAAAAAAACATTAGATAAAATTCAACATCACTACATGATAAAAAGTTTTCAAATACATAGACACAGAAGAAACACACCTCAAAAGAACCAAAGTCATGTTTGTCAAACCCACAGTCAACTTCATACTTACTAGGAAAAAGATGAAAGCATTTCCCCTAAGAACTGGAATATGACAAGGTTGCCCACTTTCACTACTTCTATTCAATATATAATTAAAGTCTTAGCAAAGAAAATCAGGTTAGAAAAAGAAATAAAAGATATGCAAATTATAAAAAAGAAAGTCACATAATCTCGGTGTACTGATTACATAAACTTAAAAATAAAAAACACTAAAGACCTCTGTAAAAGTCTTATAAATTTGAGAAATGAATTGTGTAATGTCCAAGGTTACAAAAGTAATGTACACAAAGCAGTAGTATTTATATACATCAATAACAACCAAGCTGAGAATTAAATCAAGAACTCAATCCCATTTATAATAGCTGTAAAAAAGGTAAAATTCCTAGCAATATACTTAACTAAGAAAATGAAATATCAATATTGAGATGACAGCAGAGACACTGATGAAATAAAATGTAGATTACACAAACAAGTAGAAAATTCTATCATGTGTACAGGTTGGAAGAATCAATGTTGTTAATGTAACCAATTGTCCAAATGTAATCTACAGATTACATGCAATTCCTGTTAAAAATACCAACTCATTTTTAATTAAATTTAGAGAAAACATCCTTTAAGACTACAAAAGCAAGTGCAACAAAAACAAGCAAGTGCAACCTAATAAAACTAAAAAGTTTCTGCACAGCAAAAGAAATAATCAACAGAGTAAATAGACAATCTACAGAATAGGAGAAAATATTTGCAAGCTATGCATCTAACAAAGTATAACATCCAGAATCTACAAGAAACTCAAATAACTCAGCAAGAAAAAAGCAAATAAGTCCATTAAGAAATGGGGAGATGACATGAGTGGGTATTTTTCAGAAGAACATATACAAGCAGTCAAGAGACATATAAAAGTGGAAGAATATCATTCACTACCATGGAAATTCAAACTAAAACCACCATGAGATACTGTGTTTGTTTTTGTTGCATTTGCTTTTGTGCTCTTATGGTGGTATCTCATGGCTGTCTCATATGGTCTTTTCTTTTGTGGTATTGAGATATCACCTTACCCTTTCAGAATGGCCATTATTAAAAAGTCAAAAACAATATACTGTGGCATAGATGTAGTGAAAAAGGAACTTTCATACACTCTTGCTGAGAATGTAAATTAGTAAATATGTAACCTCTTTGAAAAAATGTATGTTGCAGGCATAAAAGGGAATGAAGACCCCATTCTTGGCAAGATAAAATACCCCCAGAAAAAGGGAAAAATTAAAAAGTAAGCTAAGTGAGTCAGAAGGAAAGTCACCTAGTTTACCTTTAAAATAGCTGCTGTAATATTTCTTTTCTGAGCAAGTTTCTTGCTTTTCCTAGAACTCTAGCCTATTTGGTATACAGCTTACAAACATAACTGCTGGGTCTGTAAGCACTCTAAAGAAAATTTTGGCCACAAAAGATGCTGTGGCAAAGTCGGGCAAGATACATTAACTAGTCCATTTCCTGCCCAGTTAACAATCAAAACAAATACCCATTGTATAGATTTGTATTTGCCTGAGTCAGCTATCAAGGGAATAACTCAAGCCCTGAAATTTGGGTAGGAGGGCTTATAGACCTTATCACAGAGGAAGACCCTCTATTGTTGTGATGAGAAGAAAATTCCTCTCTCCCTCTGATTCTTCAGAGGAGATTGATGCCAGTGGTGTTCTACTCCACAGCAAACTAGAATAAATTAACACCTCCCTAGGAATCTGTGTGTGAGACCTCAGACAAGGCTCAGGTGCTGGATTTCTCAAGACTGCCTAAATCCTTACAGTTAATGATTATAATAGGAGCTTATATGCTCACTCAGAGAAACTGCTGGCACCTTTGTTTTCTTCCTCTGCTTATCCTTTGTGCTTAGGAGCAATTAGCCTTCAGTAAAAGCTGAGTTGAACTGACACTGGGGCTGCCATCAGTACCCCACATGGAAGCAGTGGTCCCCTGTGTTCCCACCTTTGAAAATTCTATTCTGTGTGTCTTGTTTCTTTCTTTCTCATTATGATGCCATGGCACTTTATAACTTTATATTTCTTTAGTCAGTTGCTGTCAGATCCAAAGGTCTTAACAGACCCTGCCCATGGGGCAGGACCCCAGTATTTATCTCAAGAAATCAAAGTATATCTGCATTAGATCTATCAATACCACTAATTGTTATTTACCCAATGAAAAATAATCCATTACATCAAAAATATACTTACATGTTTATCACAGCACAACTCATAATAGCAAAGGCATGGAATTAACCTAAGTGCTCACCAACTGATGAATGAGTAAAAAAATATATCATGTATATCCCACACATACCTACACACACACACACACACCTGGGAATACTAATCCACCATAAAAAAGGTAATAATGGCTGGTGAGGAAGGGGCAGTGCAGGGGGAAGAGAGGGAGGAATGTAGATCTGTAGGACTTGAAAACTGTAGGACAGGAAAATTTTCATGAAAATCTGTAGGACAGGAAAAAGTTTTCCTGTCTGGACATTTGGGAAAAGTGCTCCTGAGAGATCAGCTTTGGGGAGATGTCAGGGGATAGAAGAATAGCTTCCCTCCCCCTTCCACTCTTAAAAAGCTTATTTCTCTTCAACCAAGCCAACTGGCACTATTGGCACCCCACTCACTGTTTCTCTCCAGCCTTCTCTCTCTCTACAAACCCTCAAGATTATGTCAATTGGTCAGAGCAAGCTGGGGATTTCCTGTGGGTACTCAAGGAGCTATGGGAGCTGTAGAATAATGAAACTGTGTGAAGACATCATGGCTGGCTTCCTCCTTGTTCTTACTGGCCCTGAGTCTTTGGGGAAAGCTTTCTGACGCTGCATTGTTGTCTTCTTCATAGGGAATTAGTGGATTAAAGGTTATCAGTGCACCCCCTGCAGAGCCTGGAGTATCTGGCAGTTCCTTGCTAGGGCTGGGCATTGCATGGGCCATGGAGCAGCTGCACTGAAACTGTGACCTGAGTGGAAGTTGAGAGACACAACAGGAGGAATACTGGCATGACACCATGAAAGTGAGTAGCATGGGGACCCACATGGGAGCACCTCTGGTGTCATGGCACCTCTGATGCAGTGTAGCACTCCCGCTGGAGTCAAATTTGGGAGAGACACCTCCCCAATTCTGTGGATGGCAAGAGGGAGCCAGACCCTCCTCTGCAGGAGTACCAGAAGAGAAGTGCAACTGGAATAAAGGTGCAGTCTCTGAGCTAGAGAAAGATGTGCTGCAGTGGTAAATAGATGCTTAGAAAAGACTCAGGTGGAGCACTCCCCAGTTTCCAATGAGCAACAGAGAGAGTCAGGCTTGGGCCCCTCTTCTACCTGCTGGTGGGAGAGTGGGGCCACCCAGACAAGGAGGCATTGACTTCCCTTTGACTCAGGCAGGACAAATTCCTGGGGAACTTGCTCATTGGAGGGAACTGGGTGACAGCCCTGCAGGGTTACCAGGGACTAGTCATGACTGAGGTGCAAGGTTGGGAAGGTGGTGCCAACCCACCTGGACTCTTTTGCTGGGTGGGCCTTTATGACTCCACTGAGAATGGAAGCAAGTCACTCATGAGCTGCCAATGGATACCTGGTGTATAGTTGGAACTCTTGACCTGGGCCAGCCATCCAGGCATTCTCCAAGGTTGAGCCCTGGTTGTGTTGTAGTGGGAGGTACTGATTCTCCTCTTCCTATTGTCACTGATGGGGGACACAACAGAAGATGCCATTCATAAACAAATTGCTGAAATTTCAGAAATAGAATTCAGAATATGGATGGGAAATAAGATTAATGGAATGGAAGCAAAGTTGGAATTAGAAATTCAGAGAGTAGTTCAAAAGGTGTCTCAAGAAATAAGTGAATTCAAAGACAAAATCACCAAACCTTTGGACAGAATGCAATAATTAATTGCAGATCTTAAAGAAATGAGAAAGGTACTTGAAGAACTTTGTAATATAGTAAAATCCCTCAGTAATAAAGTTGACCAGGCAGAAGAAAGGATCTCTGGAGTTGAAGCCAAAGCTTTTGAATGCACCCAAATGGTCAAAGAGGCAGAGAAACACAGCATAAAAACAGATCACTCCCTGAGAAAGTTGTGGAACGATTCCAAATGAGCAAACATTTGCCTGATAGAAATTCCTGAAAGAGAAGAGGATGATCCTAAAGACACCAATGCTCTACTCCAAAGTATAATGATGGAGAATTTTCCAAGCATGGCAAGAGATACATAAATTCAGGTAGCAGAAAGTTTCAGAACCCCAGCATGACTCAATCCAAATAAAGCATCTCTTAGACACACTGTAATTAACTTTGCCAAAGTTAACATGAAAGAGAAAATTCTGCAAGCAGCCAGACATAAGAAAAGTATAATCTACAAGAGGAAGAATATTAGAATGACTTCAGATCTCTCAGCTAAACTTTTCAAGCCAGAAGAGGATGGTCATCAAACTTCAATCTTTTAAAAGAAAACAAGTTATAGCCCAGGATATAACTGTGTCCAGTTAAACTGAGTTTCATTTGTGATGGAGAAATAAAATACCTCACCAACTTACATATGTTGAAGAAATTAGCGATAACTAAAGCAACTCTCCAGGATAATCTCAGACCCATACTCCATGATGATCAGCTTAATGGTGTACCACCAAAGTAAACTCATCCAGAAAGCCTTGAACAAAACCTAACATTCATAATGGTTAAAGGATTAAAAATATCAACTGGAAAATTGAAAAACATGACAATTAAAACACTTCCATGCTTATCAATACTCTCTGTTAATGTGAATTGCTTAAATTGTCCACTAAGGAGGTACAGGTTGGCTGAGTGGATACATAAACTCAGGCCAGACATCTAGTGCATACAAAAATCTCATCTTACCTTCAACGATAAAAGTAGACTAAAGGTTAAGGGATGGACATCTATAATTCAGACAAATGAAAAGTGGAGAAAAGCAGGGGTTGTAATTTTTATTTGCAGATAGAATAGGCTTTAAACCAACAAAGGTAAAGAAAGAAAAAAATGCTCACTTTGTATTTCTGAAGGGAAACACTCAACATGAAGAGATTTCAATTATTAGCATTTATACACTCTACCAGAATGCTCCCCAATTTTTAAGGGAAGCCCTAACACACAGAAACAAATTGATATTTTCCTGCATTATAATAGTTGGAGATTTTAACACCCTTTTGCCAGAGTGGGATAAGTACTCCAATATAAAAACTAAACAAGAAATATTGAACTTAAACTTGACCCTACAACAAATGGATTTAGTAGACATCTACAGAACATTGCATCTGCATAACACTGAATACACATTCTTCCCATCAGTCCATGGAACATCTTCCAAAATTGATCACATTTTAAGTCACAAGTGTAACTTCAGCACATTTAAAAGAATAGAAATTATTTCTTGTATTTTTGTGGACCATCACAGAATAAAAGTTGAATTCAACAACAATAGGAATCTTCATACTCAAACAAGGTCATGGAAACTAAATAACCTTATGCTGAATGATAGCTAGGTCAAAGATGAGATTAAGGAAGAAATTATCAAATTTTTTGAACACAATCACAATGAAGACAAAAAAAGTTTCAAAATTGCCTTTGGGATATTGCAAAGGCAGTCCTAAGAGGGAAATTTACAGCATTGCAAGCCTTCTTCAAGAGAACAGAAAGAGAGGAAGTCAACATCATAATGGGTCGTCTCCAGCAAGTGAAAAATGAAGACCATTCCAACCCCAAACCCAGCAGAAGAAAAGAAATAACCAAAATTAGAGCAGAATTAAATGAAATTGAAAACCATAGAATCATTCAGAAGATCAATAAACCCAAAAGTTGGTTTTTTGAAAAGATTAACAAAATTGATAAACCTGGCTAACCTAACCAGCAGCAGAAAAGTAAAATCCCTAATATCATCAATCAGAAGTGACAATGGGGAGATAACAACAGACACCTCATAAATTCCAAAAATCCTTAATAAATACTATAAAAAACCTATTCTCTGAAATATGAAAAACTGGAGGAAATAGACCACAACCTAGAAGCACACCACCTTCCTAGACTCAGCCAGAAAAGAATTGGAAATGTTGAATAGACCTATATCAAGTACGAAAATAGCATCAATTACACAAAATCTCCCCAAAAAGAAAAATCTGGGACAAGATGGCTTCACATCAGAATTCAACCAAACCTTTCAAGAGGAACTAATACCTATATTACATAACATTTTCCAAAACATAGAAAAAGAAGGACTACTTCCCAACTCATTCTATGAAACAAATATCACCCTGATCACCAAAACAGGAAAAGACCCAATGAGGAAAGAAAATTATAGACCAATATCTTTAGTGAATATTGTTGCAAAAATATTCAATAAGATCCTAGAAAACAGAATCCAGCAACACATCAAATGAATTATACACCGTGACCAAGTTGGTTTCATCCCAGGGTCTCAAAGTTGGTTCAACATACATAAATCTATAAATATAAAACATCATATAAACAAAATAAAAAACAAAGACCATAATATTCTCTCAATTGATGCAGAAAAAAACTTTTGATAATATCCAGTATCCTTTCATGATCAGAATGTTTAAGAAAGTATGCTTAGACAGCTCAATTCTTAAACTGATATAAGCCATTTACAGCAAATCCACAGTCAATGTCATATTGAATGGAATAAAATTGAAAACATTTCCACTCAGGTCTGGAACTAGACAAGGATGCCCATTTTCTCCTCTGTTATTCAACATAGTAATGGAAGTCTTAGCCATCACAATCAGGCAAGAGAAGGCAATCAAGGGTATCCAAATAGGGTCAGAGGAGATCAAACTCTCACTCTTTGCAGATGATGCAATCTTACACGTGGAAAACCCCAGGGACTCAACTACAAAACTCTTAGAAGTGATAAAGGAATACAGCAGCATCTCAGGATACAAAGGTCAATTCTTACAAATTAGTAGCTTTTATATTTACCAACGATAGTCAAGCTAAAAAATAGTCAAGGACTCTATTCCTTTTACAGTAGTACCAAAGAATATGAAATATTTAGGAATTTACCTAACAAAGGATGTGAAAGATCTCTATAAAGAGAACTAGCTTTATATTAAAGGAAAGGAAATAGCTGAAGATGTTAACAAATGAAAAACATACCATGCTCATTTCTGGGAAGAATCAACATTGTTAAAATGTCCATACTACCCAAAGAAATCTACAAATTTAATGCAATCCTTATTAAATCACCACCACTGTCATACTTTGAAGATCTGGAAAAAAATAGTACTTTGTTTTATTTGGAATCACAAAAAATTTTGAATAGCCAAGACTTTACTCAGAAATAAAAACAAAGCAGGGGGTATCACGCTACCAGACTTCAGACTACTATAAATCTACGGTCATCAAAACAGCATGGTATTGGCATGAAGATAGAGAGGTAGATGCATGTGAAGGGGCAGCTGTGATTTCATTATTATTGCTTTTTCTCTTCTTGTTCTTTTAGATTAGCAATAATAGTTAATATTTAGAAGAGGGGAGAACAAAAAACTGAGGAAAAGAAAAGGAAAAGGAAAAGGGGCGGGCAGGGGCCACAAGAAGCTCCACAACAGACACAGGCCGTAAATCAAGTAAACAGCCCTGATAACAATAACCAATCAGAAGTTCACACAGTACTAACTCCAGCAAAGACCCAAACTACGAAAATATAGGTAATCTATCAAAACCCCAGGCCTCCCCAATGACCAATAAGTAAGTGAACACTGGCTTCTTCCTCAGCCATCTTCCTTAGCCTTTTATTGCAACCCATAATACCCTGCAAGAAAGTGTATAAAAGTTTTCTTGCCCTTTGTTTCGAGGCCACTCTCTCATTTAAGTACCTCAGTAATGGAATAAAAAGTATCCAATGTACTTGGTACTATTATGAAACCAATACATAATCACCCATACTTTTATATGAATGATAAAACACAACTGTAGCCCAGAATACATGAGGTAAGTGGAAGGTGAAGAGAGGGTAGGGGCTAGCTAGGTGGAGGGAAGGTTATTGGTGGGACTTCACCTATGGTGCATATTGCAATGGTACATGACAAATTTATTAAGAATAGAGTATAAATGTCTTAACACAATAATTAAATGAGTAAGGTGACGGCTATGTTAACCAGTTTGATATGAGCATTGCAAATTGTATATAAAATCATCACATTGTACCCCATAAATGCAGTAATGTACACAATTATGATTTAATAAAAAAAGGTAATAATATTTTTGCCACAACTTTGGAGGCCATTATTCTAAATGAAAGAAATCATGAGTAAAACATCAAATACTGCATGTTCTCATTTATAAGTCAGAGCAATGAGTACACATGGTCATACAGAGTAGAGACATTACTGCCTTCAAAGGTGGGAGGGTAGGAGTGTGGTGAGGGATGAAAAATTACATATTGGGTAAAATTTACACTATTTGCATAGTTGATGCACTAAAATCTGAGACTTCAACACGATATAATATATCCATAGGAAAAAATTGAAAAACTGCACGTGTGCCCCCAAATACATTGAAAGTTTTTTTTTTTTTTGAGACAGAGCCTCAAGCTATCCCCCTGGGTAGAGTGCCATGGCATCATAGCTCATAGCAACCTCCAACTCCTGGGCTCAAGCGAGTCTCCTGCCTCCGCCTCCCAAGTAGCTGAGACGACAGGCGCCTGCCACAATGCCCGGCCAATACATTGAAAGTTTTAAGAAGAACAAAACATTATGGAAAGAGTAAGTGAGCAACTTGCATGAAAATATGATCAAAGTAATGCAACCTATGTGTATTTAAAATACATAAATACAAATTCTAGAAGAAAATTTGGAGATACACTTATACATATCTGCCTAGGAAAAGAATTTATGCTAAAAAGTTTCTTCATAACCAAGTAGCCAATAAAAAAAAGCAAAAAGACAATCTACTTAATAGAAGAAGATATTTGCATGCTACACATCTGGTAAAGGACTGATAACTAGAATCTACAAAGAGCTCAAGCAAATAAACAAGAAAAGATCAAACAATCCCATTAAAAATTTGACAAGAGACATGAACCGAAATTTTTCTAAGGAAGATAGTCTAGTGACCAACAAACAAACAAACAAAAATGCTCAATGTCTGTAAACATCAGGAAAATGCATTACAAAATCACCTTGAGATATCACCTAACTGCAGTGAAAATGGCTCACATCATAATGTCCAAATTCAACAGATGCTGGAGTGGATGTAGAGATAAAGGAGCACTCATACACTGTCAATGGGACTTCAAACTAGTTCAACCTGTATGGAAAGTAGTATGAAGATTCCTCAAGGAACTTGAAGTAGTCCTACCATTTCATACTGCAATCCCTCTACTAGGTAATTATCCAAAGGGGAGAAAAAAGACATTTTATAAAAGAGAATCATCCACTAGAATGTTAATATCATCAAAATTCACAATCATAAAGATGTGGAAGCAACCCAAGTGCTGATCAATACATAAATGGATTAATAAAATGTGGCATATGGATACCATGGAATACTATTCAGTCATAAAAATATGATGATCTAGTATCTTTCCTAACAACCTGGATGGAATTGGAGATGAATCTTATGAATGAAGTATCATAAGATTGGAGAAACAAACACCACATGAACTCAATACAAAATTTGAACTATTTAGTCAATACCTATGTGCTCATATGGAAGCAAAACTAAGTGAAATTCAAGTAGGTGGGAGGTGGAGAAGGAGATGGGTAAATTCCCATCCACCAGGGTGCATTACACCGGTACACTGCACACTTTCTGGGTGAAGGGCACAACTATAACTTTGACTCCAAATATACAAAAGTGAACATTGTAACCAAATTGTACCCCCACAAAATCCTGAAATAAAACAATATAAAGACAAAAACCCAGTAATATGTATTGTTTGCTAAATATATGTACATTAACTGTATATTAAAAATATTAAAGCATATTTTACTTATAAATTATTGATGATAGTAAATTATTAATGATAGATTCTCTCATGAAGTTAGAAGGACAATAGGAGTGAGGTTTAAAAAACATGAAGTTTAAATAATCTTGCCCATGTCAAATATATATGAAATATGAAATAAAAATGAGAAATGTCGGGCAGTGCCTGTGGCTCAGTGAGTAGGGAGCCGGCCCCACATACTGAGGGTGGCAAGTTCAAACCCAGCCCCAGCCAAACTGCAACAAAAAATAGCTGAGTGTTGTGGGAGGCACCTGTAGTCCTAGCTACTTGGGAGGCTGAGGCCATAGAATTGCCTAAGCCCAAGACCTGGAAGTTGCTGTGAGCTGTAATGCCACCACACTCCACTGAGGGCGACAAAGTGAGACTATGTCTCTGAAAAAAAAAAAGAGAGAGAGAGAGAGAGACAGAAATGTTTTCATTAATATAAAATATTTTTAATTGTGAAATGTGATATCATGGATGATTCTTTTAGTTTTCTACATATGTTCTCAGAAATTTTTAGTGAATATAAATATAGACACAAAATGAAGCCTGATAAAACAAATTTATTATGTTATTTTAGGAAAATTGCAACTTTCCACACAGTGACTGAAAACTAAGATATCACTGGATAAATTTTCTCTACCTTTTTTTTAAAATTGAGACAGAGTCACTCTGTTGCCCCCAGCTAGACTGTTGTATTGTTATAGCTCACAGCAACCTCAAACTCCTGGGCTCAAGCAATACCCTTGCCTCAGCCTCCAGAAGAGCTGGAACTACAGGCAGCCACAACTAGGCCTGCTAGCTTGTCTATTTTTAGTAGAAACAGTGTGTCATTCTTGCTCAGGCTGGTCTTGAACTCCTGAGTACAAGAAAATCACCTGTCTCAGCCTCCCAGTGTGCTAGGATTTCAGGCATGAGCTACCACTCCAGGCATTAAGTCTTAAATTTTCAGTTTGTGTGGCCTTATGCTTCAGGGATTGTTATGTTAGCTAAACACAACTGACATTAATTAAAAATGGCATTAAAGAAAAAGGCAAATGGCAGTGTTACATTACTGAACATCAAAAGGCCTTTGTTCAGGCTGTTGTCTCTTTCTTTTTCTCTTTTTTTCCAGTTTGGGGTGGGGCAGAGCTTGAACCCGCCACCCCTGCTACTCTTTGAGCCACAGGTGCTGCCCAGGCTGTTTTTTGAAAATAAGTTTTTGTTTGTCTGTTATTTGTCACTTCTTAAGAATAAGGATTTTATTTCACTCATTTCTATTCTGGTCTGATTCAACTCTGCATGTAAATACAAGTCCTACTTAAATGTATAGACAAGTAAAAAAAGAAAGAAAGAAAAAAGAAATTGTTAAAGAGAAGAATGAGCCCTTTGGGGAATTGCAGAACTAGTTTCTACTTGGTAAGCACATGACTACTATAATTTCTCACAGATGAAAGTAATTCATGTACTACATGAAGCCCTTTTTTAAGTTTAAAATTAGGGTTGATCTTGCTTAAAATGCAATATTTGCAATCTACCTTAAATAAGGTGATATCATAGTAATTTACCAACCTTTACAAAATCAATACAGTCATTTCTAGTCTATCCAGCTCTCCCAAACTTTGCATTTTTGACATTTTTGCAAAGTTATCTCCTAGCATTTCTGTAGTAATTCGCATTGATTGCAATGCACTTGATCAGAGACAAAGCAATAAACCGCAGTCACTGATGCTGCCATAGTCAGCAAATAAACCAGTTATGTTTTCATTTTCTATTTTTGCTTTTTTAGGACTTTTAAAAAAAGTTTTGTTACAACAAACTTGTGTGTTCTTGAACTTATAAGCCATCTTTGCACCAGGCTTGGCCAAACCATCTAAGCTACTTTCATTATCTCAAATGTTAATAACTGTATTTCAATAATGGCTTTCATTAAAGTACTTCCAGGAGCTTAACACACATCAATTAAGGTACAGCACGCCCCTGTGAAGCAGGTTAGGATTATTATATCCTCTGAGACACAATGAGGTTACTGAATGAAGGTCATGTAGCAAAGTAACAACCAAATAAGTAGTAGAATATCTATAGTTCCAAATAAATTCTTGTTTTCTCTCTGAATATTATATTTGATTTTCTAAATGCTATCTGTATTTCATTTGCCTTTAATTATCAATGAAGTAGAAATTCAATATATAAATGAGATAAATATATGAATACATAGCTTTACCAATTCTGGTTAATGTAAGATTGATTAGTTAAGTTAAAATTTTAAAACATTTCTTGCATTTATAATTCTCCCTTAAGAAAATGATTTGGTGATTCCAAGATTTTATATATTAATGCTTAAGTATAATATTCTCATAAATGCACTAAGCAAAAGTGTACTTATATATGTTTCAAATTGTTCCTTCTACTTCCTCTTTACCTACAGAAACCAAGACAATAATCATGATTATACATGGTAAAGAGCTACTCACCATTATACCCTGGGTGGAATTCAAATGAGTAGTTGATAAAGAAATAATTTCTTCTTGATATATTGTTTTTCAGTACCTACTTGGAAAAGTTTATTTAACAGGCATTTATTTTATTATGGAGTACTAGAATAAGGTCTTAAAAATATCAGCTGGCAAGGGACTGCAAAAGGGCAGTTAACATGATGGAAATTTTTTGAATATCTTCATACATTGTCACACTTAGGACCTGTGAATCTAGGAAGAAGAAATCTGGGGGAGATAAAATTTTATTTAAAATGTGTTTATCAAAGATGTTCAAGGCGTTGAAATAGGAGCATATCATATCTTGAATCTTGAAATAACTATGGTAGAGTCATTAGATAAATATATTTAAACAACAGGTAATAATCATATGATGTTATGATATTAAATATATAATCTATTGGATTGTAGAAGTTTCAGAAAAAGAATCATCATGGGAAAGCTGTTCATTTCAAATGCATGTTATTTGGGTTATTTATGAAGCTTATGTCTTAGAAATTATATGTTGAATATTTCATTTGTCTAAGATGATTATTTATATAAACCACATAACTGATTTAAATAAGTCACTTGGTCATTATTTATGTTGAGGTCAAGATGCACCCATTTCCCCTGACAACTATGATGGTCTCATTTATCACCCAACCTCTCAACTTCTATATCACATTTCTGTTGTAAGCCAGAAGTTGTATGTGTTTAGTGGATAGATATCAGCCAGATAAATATGACTGTGGATAAAGAGACTTCTAAACCTTTGAATGTTTATTGAGCTTAAATGTCTATTTAATTCATTAAAATATATTCTGAATAATTTATTTTCATGTCTTTAGGGATGCCTTGTGTTGTTGGTAGTTTTTATTTTAGACTTTTCATTTTTATAAAATAAAATAAATCAATAAATAAAGGATAAAAGCGGCTCAGCGCCTGTGGCTCAATCGGCTAAGGCGCCAGCTACGTACTCTTAAGGTGGCAGGTTTGAATCCCCAGCCGGGGCCAGCCAAACAACAACGATGGCTGCAACCAAAACATGGCCGGGCGTTGTGGCGGGTGCCTGTGGTCCCAGCTACTTGGGAGGCGGAGGCAGGAGACTCGCTTGAGCCCAGGAGTTGGAGGTTGCTATGAGCTGTGATGCCATGGCACTCTACCCAAGGGGATAGCTTGAGGCTCCGTCTCA